>BMAC01000088.1:107257-139153 GCA_014905375.1 Phtheirospermum japonicum
CCGACTGAATGTTCAGTCGATCGACTGACCTTTAAGTCGATCGACTGAACCGGCTGAAATCGACTGGATTCCAGAGAATTTTGAAGTTTTTGACATGGCAGTCGATCGACTGCCTACTTGGTCGATCGACTGCCGTCGATCGACTGGTGCCCCAAGATCGACTGAATTACAGGGCTTTTGGCCATTTCGACACAGCAGTCGATCGACAGCCGACAAGTCCGATCGACTGCAGTCGATCGACTGCTTTTTCTCAGTCGATCGACTGAAAAGCAGGAATTTTGAAGATTTAAGCAATCATACGTCATTTCAAGTGGACAACTTGCAGCTCATAGCTTTCTTCCCCAGAAAGCTCACCAAACAGCTTTTTCTTCAGTTTTTCATGTTTTGCTCATTTTAATTCCTAAAAATTCTAGTAATTAGGTATAGATTAGTTAAGTTTAGATTTAAGCTAGTTTATGTTCAAGCTTTGTTTCAAGCTATCTTTTGTGAAGATCCATCAACTTCCCAGCTTTATCATTCAAGCTTTTGTGTAATCAACATTTGGTAACTTCTTTCCTTTAATTTAGTTTCATTTCCATGATTATTTCCTTTTAATATTGTGTTGTGCTTTGGATCATAGTTTAGTATCTCTTGTGTTTTTCAAAACTTTAAATTTAATTTTCTAGCTTTCTAACTTATGAACTTATGCTTTTAAGTTGTTAAGTTATATTCAAATTCTAATTTAGTAAAAGTTGTTAAAGATCTTCCTTTAAAACCCTTAATTGATGTTAAGTACTTATGTTGACTTATTCAAATAAGTTGACTTTAATTTTCCCTCCATTTTACTAATTTCAAATAATTAAGTTTTAATAAGTTAATTAGTTTAAATTGATCGTTTTTAGTATAAGCTTTAATTTCTTTAAATGTTTTAATGTTTTTAAATCTCAAGTTTCAAATTCAAACCTTAGCTATAAAACCGAAAAAAAAAAAAAGAGAAAAAGAAAAAGAAAAGAAAAAGAAAAAGAAAAGAAAAATACGAAAAGAGATGAATAAACAAGGATACGTTATAAATCCTTGAAGTTATTGTATAGCACGTTTTTCGATTTGTTTCGATTTTTAGTATCCTTTTGTAAAGAGAAGTGTTGATGATCTTGGCTAGTCGGGAGTCGGATAACGGTTCGAGCGTGGATAGACCTTAGCAGGGACAACGACGGGGAAACCGACTTGTTGGATCGTTTAAGTCCTTTTAGGTTTCGGAAGTCGATCTAAATTACCTTAGCAAATCACAGTGTCGTCCTTTTAGCCGAAGCTAACAAACAACATAGCGTACGACGTCTCGAACTATTTTTGTGCATTAGCCTAGGGTTGGTCGGGGGGGTAGTTTTGTAAATATACGTTAGTTTTGCTTGAGGACAAGCAACCGTTCTAAGTGTGGGGTGGTTGATTTGCATCTTTTTGTACATATTTTCATTCTCGTTTTTYTTTCACGTTGCGTGTTTTTCGCTTGCTTTTTGTTATTTTAGGAGTCGGATTGGCCGTTTTTCGTATTTCTAGGTTTTCTTAGTTTTTGTACGTTTTCTTATTTATTTTCGTAGTTTTTTTTTCACGTTTCCGTTTTTCTTGGCCGTAGGATGTCCAAGCGGGGCCCACGCTCATTTGGGATCATTGATACTCGACTCGGGAATGGGCAGACAAAGCAAGGAAGCGCAACGGACGAGGTTCGATGAACCGGCGGAGCGAAAAGGACGAGAAATCGAGCCGGGCGCTGGAATCCAGTCGACCGACTGAATGTTCAGTCGACCGACTGACCTTTAAGTCGATCGACTGAACCGGCTGAAATCGACTGGATTCCAGAGAATTTTGAAGTTTTTGGCATGGCAGTCGATCGACTGCCTACTTGGTCGATCGACTGCCGTCGATCGACTGGTGCCCCAAGATCGACTGAATTACAGGGCTTTTGGCCATTTCGACACAGCAGTCGATCGACAGCCGACAAGTCCGATCGACTGCTTTTTCTCAGTCGATCGACTGAAAAGCAGGAATTTTGAAGATTTAAGCAATCATACGTCATTTCAAGTGGGCAACTTGCAGCTCACAGCTTTCTTCCCCAGAAAGCTCACCAAACAGCTTTTTCTTCAGTTTTTCATGTTTTGCTCATTTTAATTCCTAAAAATTCTAGTAATTAGGTATAGATTAGTTAAGTTTAGATTTAAGCTAGTTTATGTTCAAGCTTTGTTTCAAGCTATCTTTTGTGAAGATCCATCAACTTCCCAGCTTTATCATTCAAGCTTTTGTGTAATCAACATTTGGTAACTTCTTTCCTTTAATTTAGTTTCATTTCCATGATTATTTCCTTTTAATATTGTGTTGTACTTTGGATCATAGTTTAGTATCTCTTGTGTTTTTCAAAACTTTAAATATTATTTTCTAGCTTTCTAACTTATGAACTTATGCTTTTAAGTTGTTAAGTTGTATTCAAATTCTAATTTAGTAAAAGTTGTTAAAGATCTTCCTTTAAAACCCTTAATTCATACTAAGTAATTATGTTGACTTATTCAAATAAGTTGACTTTAATTTTCCCTCCATTTTACTAATTTCAAATTAATAAGTTTTAATAAAGCTAATTAGTTTAAATTGATCATCTGTAATATAAGCTTTAATTTTTTTAAATGTTTTAATGTTTTTAAAATCTCAAATTTCAAATTCAAATCTTAGCTATAAAACCGAAAAATGATTATCGCTTTCTAGGTTAATTTAGTTTAATCAAAAACCGACAATAAGAACGATAAAGAAAACCGAACGCCGATTACATCCATCCTCGAGAGACACGACTCGGGACAACTCACCGCACCTACAGTCGACTCCGTACTATTGCGGAGACGATTTCTAGAGCGTCGAGAAATCATCGATCACTTGATACTTATGAATTTGATGTAGCTGCAAAGAAATAATTCGAATGATACAAAACCTTATTTTTGAACAATAGTCTTCTTACTATATTTAAATTTTTACATATACCATTATATTATTATATTAAAATCAAACTACTCAACCCGCCAAGATTAACTTTTTATAGAAATTGAGTGGGAAAATGATTAATTAATCGTAAGGGCACATATGGAAAAGATAAAACTTTAACTATATTTACCAATATTTTTCTTAGAATGTGTGAAATGACCGTAAGTTTTATCTTTTTTATATCGGCAAGAGTCCTCGATTCATACTAGTTTAATAATTAAATTTATTAAAATTAAATATTTGAAAATCAAATAATTATTTGTGACCCAAAACATCAATTCTAACCATAATTATAACATTTCAAGATTGTTTCTTTTTTTTTTTTTTTTGCAACAATGCATCAACTAAACAACTTCAAGAACACAAAAGGAAAGACTAAACACAAGAAAAGAAAATTACAAACTACATGAAATGCAAACTAAAAACAACACCATACCATTGACAACAAGAAACAAGAAGTCATTGTTTAATGCAATTACTGCATGACCACTCCCAATCTTATTGGGTCAAGTCGAGTGATATTAACTTATTCATTTATTATACTTTATCTAACTGCTAGTATAGGTTGTAGATATAGCACAAAATAAGCAAGGTCGATTCTATAAGGACCATTTATTGACTTAAAGTCGACTATTGATATAATGCAGATAATGTAGTTTTACTAAATGATTATAAACTAAATAACTGTGTGAAATAATAAATATTTAAAAACAAAACACTGTTTGCAAGATAGATAGTATCAAGTTATTGGAAATATTTCAGAGTTTGGGGTTGCAACTCTAAATGTCCTTTCCTTTTCTATCAATCAAGTATTATTTGTGATTTAATTCACAATAAGCCAATCAAAAATATAGTTTAACCCTTCTCTCGAAGTTATTAGACCATATATTCTAAGTATGAAACAAAATATCCATTTAAAATCATACTTATGACTCCAAAAGGTTTTGAATATTTATATGATTTCACAATTAATCTCGAACCTCTCGGTTTTGTTGATTAGAGTGTTTTATGATTGAAAACCTATTGATGAACCGCATCTCTTGAATTATGATTCATCAAATTATTATATATAAAAGGCTGTCAATCAATCATAATTATATAAGCATGAACGATTGTCAATCACTTATACAATAATAAAATCAAAACATAAAATAGAGAAGGGATTATACCCATTTGAAAGAAAGATTAAACATTATTCATTCATTGTTTCTCCAAACCCCAGAATAATAGAGAATTAGCTAAACTTGTTCATGAAGGGTCAATCCTGGGTCACCTAGGCCCAGGCTAGTCCTCTCTAAGAGAAACTTCTAAACAACAGTTCACCACTAGTAGGATGATCCAGGATCATCCTTCTACCAACATCATCAGCCCACTACTCAAGTTAGACTTTCCCAAATTTGATGGATCTCAACCTAGGTCATGGATAGGGGTATTTCAAATGCATACCCAACATTCTTGACTCACAAAAGGTAACCTTAGACTCTATTCATTTTGAGGGGAAGGCTGCCCAATGGTATCAGCAGTTTTCTATCAAGAAATTGGATCTTACCTGGTTCCAGTTTCTTGAGGTAGTTTAAGCTAGGTTTGAGGAATTAAAAGAATAAAAAAGTATTGCTGAATTTAATAAATTGAGGCATACACAATCATATGTGGAGTATGTGGAGAAATTTGAGGAATTAAGGGCTTGTATGCTGCTATTAAGCAAGGGTGCTTAAACTAAACACTACTTTATTGCCAGTTTTATCAGTGGTTTAAGTGAAGAGCTACAATCATTTATGCAACATTGCAACAGGCTATTGAATTGGGGCAGAGGCAATTAAACACCTTAGAGGCATTGGAAAAAATGTTCAGGATAATATCCAAACCTAATTAAACTTTTAACCCTAGAAGAAATGAGTTGAGTGCTATACCAAAACCACCCCAGAATGTCAACAGACCCCAGTTCAAACTCCTTACTGCATCTGAGATGGCTGCCAGGAGAGAAAAGGGGCTTCGCTATAATTGTGATGAACCATTCTCAAATGGGCACAAGTGTAATAGTAGGATTTCCTACATGATTATAAATGCAGAGGAAGAAATACACTACCTACATAATGAGTTGGTTGAGCAGATGGAACCTGACACTATGGAGGAGATCCAAATGACCCTAAATTTAATATCAGGGGAGGGGGGAGTCACTACTATGAGGCTTAATGGTTCAGTAGGGACTGAGAAATTACACATACTCATTAACACATCCTCTTGGGTTGTACCCTAGAGAAGGCCTAGCCTATCCTGGTCAAGGTGGCAAATGGTCAAAGAATGGTCAGTTCTACTATAATGAAAGGTTTCAAGTGGAAGATGCAGGGGAATCCTTTTGTTTTCTCACCAGAGTTCTAGCTAATGAGGGCTGTGATTTAATTTTAGGAGTGGACTGGTTGAGATCCTGCACCCCTATTGAGTTTGACTATGATGAATGACCTTTACTGTCACTCTCTTTGGTAAAAGGGTAAACTTCCAGGCTATTTCTACACCACATGAGTGTCATTTGATTTTTGGTCCTACCCTTTTTAAAATGACTCATCAGGAATTCCCATCTCAGATTGAGGAGATGTATTGGGTCAGGGGTAAGCCTGATACTAAGCACAGTGCTGACAAGTTGGAAGACCTACTATTGGAGTTTCAGGATATTTTTAGGAGCGTAAAGGGTTACCACCTGTCAGGGGGGTGGAGCATCACATTGTGCTGAAGGAAGGTAGCAACCCTAAGCATCAATTTTCCTATAGGGTGTCACACAACCAGAAGAATGAGATTGGAAAGATTGTGAAGGAGTTATTGGAATCTGGGTTATACAACATAGTAGCAGTCCATTTGCTTCTCCAGTAATCCTAGTCAAGAAAAAAGATGTTACATGGAGGATATATGTAGACTATAGATATCTCAATAGCCTAACTATCAAACATGACTACCCTATACCTATTATTGATGAATTGTTGGATGAACTACAGGGAGCTGAATACTTCTCAAAAATTGATTTGAGGTCAGGCTATTTTCAAATATTGATGAGGCCTGAAGACAGATACCTTACAGCTTTTAATACACATAATGGGCAGTACACTACTGCAAAAAAGCTAATTAACGGCGGTTTTTATGGGCTTTTAATGGCGGTTTTTGAACCGCCGTAAATTTTTACGGCGTTTTTTTAAAACCGCCGTTAAAAAGTCGAATTTAATGGCAGTTCTCAGCGAGTTTTAACGTCGGTTCTAGAACCGCCGTAAAATGTTAAGTTTATGGCGGTTTTAGAAATGCCATTAATTGGTGCACTTTTGATATCGGTTTTTAGAACCGACGTTAATTTAGTGTACTTTTTACGTCGGTTCTTAAAAAATACCTTCTAGAAAGTAGTAAAAAAATTTTAAAAAAAAAGAAATTAAACCAGGTGCGCCGAAATTAAATAAAAGGAGGAAATTGATTATGCTAAGCAGCAACTAATAATTATTTAACCATACAAGTGCAAATCCATTACATGGTTTTTGTAATCCAAACCGCCAAAAATAAGCTCCCCAAAATAAGAATGGCGTTTTGATAAAGACGACAATTTTCTAACAAATCCCACAATTAAAGAGATTGGAAATAATGCTTGACTGAGCTGTACGCTTGATTTCTTCAACATCACCATCGCGGAATATGCAGAGATAAGTCTAGTAGCAGCACGATTTTGATCGTTGTTCATGAATGCCTCAACCCTGCCGAAGAAGCCATCACAAAAAATCGCAAACAAGGAAAACCATATCCACTAACTGACACGAAAGACGACGACAAAATTTCTGAAATAAAGAAATAATGTTTCAAGTTGGGAAATCAAATGTTATGCACAGTACGTTGATGACGAAAATGAAAAAAAGTCAGGAAGGCTTATATGACGAAAAAAAATCCCCACCAGACACAATGGCGACAAAAAAGCTGAAACCACGAGATTGACTAAAAAAGCATCACCTTGCACACCCTAGCTCTGCACACAAAAGAAAAACCATATCCACTAACTGGCACAACAGGAGACGACAAAATCTTTGCACTTAAGGAATAAAGGCCTGTAAGTTACCAGAAATATCTTTTAAATAAATAGAAGTGGATAGACTAATGGCATAACGACCTAAATGTCGATGCAAGAAGTAACACTGTCAGAAAATACTAGAACAACTGTATTCAACAATCACTTCTGAACACCTAACCCTTCAAAAAAAAACTAACAAATAAAATCAAAGTAAAAAGACAAGCCAACCAAGAAACCTTCAACAAAGACTATGCAGAAACCCATCTTTTTCGAACCACTTTAGTGATGCAGAAGATCCAACATTTGAAGCAAAAAATTGAAGCAAACACAAGTGACACTAAAACAAATACAAATGACACACAATAACATCAGTATCTTGCTCTGGTCTACATTAAACAAAGCAATACTAGTTAATAACTCATCTAACTGAAAAGGACCAATAATATCAAGGATGACAAAACAAAGCTTCAAGCATCATGATATAAAATTCCACCTAGCATTTACAGGTCTTCGAAAAATGTAATGGAACTCAATACTATAAATAAACACACATAGATCAACTTTCTCCTTTTGACAACCTTCTTATTTTATCTACAATAAGATACCATGCATGCAAAATTCAGAAATTAATGCTAATAGATCAACTTTCTCCTTTTGACAACCTTCTTATTTTATCTACAATAAGATACCATGCATGCAAAATTCAGAAATTAATGCTAACAATTAACTCCTTCACAGAGGTGGCACAGAAACAAACTACAATCATATCCTAGTGGAAAGGAGTTCCAAATACTCAAGCAGACTTCTTGATACCAAATATATTCAAGAAGATGATCGGGTTGCAGAGAACTTTTGAAGGTGAAGTGCAACAACCAAATTCACTGAACCATGATTTCAATTCTATAAGCAACCAACTATTCATACAAAAATAACAAGACAGGCACAAATTAAAAAATAAAGAAACTAAAAATAAAAAATAAAAGTCCCACCTGATAATGGTTAGTCTCACCATCCCTCTCCCTCTCTACAACAGCAGAGGCCGCAGATGCAGCAGACCTCACAGTAGAGGCCACGGTCGTCGAGGCTCCGGACGAAACAATCTTCAGGTAACTGGAAAGAGTCTTAAATGAGTTCGGAATAATCCCGTTATTAACCCTACCCGGGATTGGCACCACTGCTCTGCCATCTCCACTCCTCTTGCTATCATTCCTCATCCCCAAACGGCAAAACCAAAGCTACAACCCTACGAGCAACCGAGAAACAACATCAAGAACGCATCAACCCTTCGTAATTACTTTCTTATCCTTGAGGATAGGCGAGAATGACAATGAGCCCCAAAACTTATTATTCCCCTCGTTGTTCCTACCTTTGCTCTTGCTCCTGTAGAGAAGAAACTCCTCGAGCAAAACCCACCACTTTGACGAGGACCTCGATGGCGTCGTTTCGATTTTCTTATCCTCGGCGTCCACGTGGCTGTTATTCCCTCGTGAAATCTCTGACTCATTGGTGACCCAATCAAACGGCGTCGTAGTGCTGTTTTTAGATGGAGACATGGATCTGGTCCTCCAGCGTAGTGACCCGGCCTGAAACTTCCTCAACTCCCTGCCGCAGGCCGAAGTCAGCGGATCCTCTTCTAGGATGTCGTCGTCGTCGTGTTCAATCAAAGGGGGAAGAAGCTGAGGGCGCTGGAGGTGGGTGGAGAGCTTCATGGGTCGGATCTGGCCATTTAAGAATAACTTGTCGGCGGAGGTCATGGACTCCGGCGATGGCGCAGCGGTTGGACGCAGAGAGGCGGAGAAGTCGAAATCGAAGGAGGCATTAGCATCTGGGGCTGAAGAAGGATAGGAATTGATGATATTAATGGTATTGGAGAGCACGAAATGGACAGGACTGGCGGGAGCGCTGAAGTAGAAACCAGGAATGGGAATGGAATGGGGGTGGTGTTTGTGTCGCGGCCAGGGCTGGAAGTAGAAACCATCTGGGACTTCCATCGTTGTCGTCGAGAAATTCATGTGATGTGGCTGTGGCGGTGACTTGAGTGACATTTACTAGGGTTTTGATTTTTGTAGTGGGTCGAGATTTGGAACGGTGGTTTTTTTTTTTTTTTTTCTCCTTTTGTTTTATTTTATTTTCTCAGATCGTCGGATGAAACACGGATCAACGGTCGAAACAACTTACTTGAGCAAGACGCGGATCGATGACATGGCAGACTACTTTCTACGTCGGTTCTAATAGAACCGCCATTAAATGTCATCACATTCACGGCAGTTCTAATGGAACCGACGTCAAATCCAGCGAACTAATTTAAGGTATGAACTAATTAACGGCATTTTTTCCAGAACCGCCTTGAATATCTGATAATCCACGGCAGTTTCTTAAGAACCGACGTTAATTAGTAATTAATTAACGGCGGTTTTGTAACAACCGCCGTATAATGTAGGGTTCTAAGGCAGTTTGAACAAAACCACCGTTAAATTCTGTATTTAATGTCGGTTTTCTGGAAAACTGCCGTTAAAACATATTTAACGGTGGTTTTCCAGAACAGCCGTGAAAAGCCCTTTCTGCAGTAGTGGTATGAATTCCTAGTGATGCCTTTTAGGCTGTGCAATGCACAAGCAACTTTCCAATCACTAATGAACCAGGTTTTTCAACCTATGTTGAGGAAGTCATTGTTAGTCTTCTTTAATGATGTCCTTATTTACAGCAGGACTAACGATGATCACTATAAGGATGTGAGGGCAGTCTTACTCTTACTTAGGAAACCCTCACTTATTGCAAAAAGAAGTAAGTATCAATTTGGTCAAGATCAAGTTGAATACTTGGGCCACATAATCTCTAAGAATGGTATGGCCACTAATCCTAGCAAGATTTCCAGTATGGTGAAAAGGCCTAGACCCACTTATATCAAACAACTAAGAGGATTTTTGGGGCTCATATGATATTGCAGGAGGTTTATATAAGGTTATGGATTAATGAGAAAACCCCAGACTAATTTGCTCAATAAAGGGGGGTTCTTGTGGTCTGAAGAGGCTGAAGCTGCCTTTTGCAATCTCAAGGAAGCCACGGTGACAGCTCTTGTCCTAGCCTTACCAGACTTTTCAAAGCCTTTCATTCTAGAGATAGATGCTAGTGGCAGTGGTTTGGGGGATGTCCTAATACAAGAAGGAAGGCCTATAGCCTACATGAGCACAGCTCTGTGCATGAAGAATCAGGGGCTGTCTATATATGAAAGAGAATGCATAGCTGTATTGATGGCCATTCAGAAATGGAGACACTATCTACAGAGGTACAAGTTCATTATCAAAACTGACCAGCAGGCACTTAACACTTATTGGACCAAAGGATCATGAAACCAATGCAACAGAAGTGGATAACTAAGCTATTGGGTCTTAATTATGAAATTCAATATAAAAAATATGTGGAGAATAAGGTGGTTGATGCCCTATCTAGAAAAGAACCCTTTGAGGCACTTAACTATGCTACATCCACTATCACACCATCTTGGATACAACAAGTAGCTGACAGCTATGAAGGTGACTCATTCTTTACTAGGGTCTTAGTAGAAAAATACCTAGACCCACAATCATAGCCTGAGTTTGAATTACAGGGAGGAATCATCAAGTATAAAGGAAAGATAGTGGTGGGGAACAAAACCACACTCAGAAACACTGTTTTAACTTAAATGCATAATTCAGCCTATGGAGGGCACTCTGGGATTTTTGGCACATAAGGGAGAATTTGTAGTGTTTTTTACTGGCCCCTCTTGAAGAAGGAAGTTGAAGCTTGGGTTAAACAGTGTGATGTGTGTGCTAAGAGTAAATCTGAAGGTGGGGCCTACCCTGATTTGCTACAACCACTGCCCATTCCCCATCAGGCCTGCACTCAAATCTCTATGGATTTTATTGAGGGACTTCCTAAATCAGCTGGAAAAGATGTAGTCCTAGTGGTGGTGGATAGGTTCACGAAGTATGGCCATTTCATAGCTCTATCACACCCTTTTACGGCCGCTACTGTTGCAAAATTGTTTTTAGATTCCATCTACAAGCTACATGGGCAGCCTCTACATATAGTCACTGACAGAAAAAATTTTCACTAGTACCTTTTGGAAGGAGTGTTTTAAAGTGATAGGCACTCAGTTGAACTTTACCTCAGCTTATCATCCCCAGTCAGATGGACAAACTGAGAGATTGAATCAATGCTTAGAGAACTATCTCAGATGTATGGTGCAGCATAATCCTAGACATTGGGTTAAATAGTTATCCTTTGCAGAATACTAGTATAACACTAACTACAATACTAGCCTTAAAACTACCCCTTTTCAAGATCTTTATAGTTAACAACTCCCCTCTACATTTTTGGAGACACATTGTTACACATAACCAAGATACAACAGAGTTTATTCAACAAAGGCAACAATTGATAAAGGATCTCAGGCAAAATCTATACAAGAAGTTTTTGCAGACCAAAGAAGAAAAGAGAGGCATTTCGAGGTTGGAGATTGTATGTACTTAAAACTCCAAACTCTCAGGCAGAATTCAGTAGAGCTTAGAAAAAATCTAAAGCTCTCAGCAAAGTTCTATGGACCTTTTCAAATAACAGAGAGAATTGGAGAGGTGGCTTACCGTTTGCAATTGCCAGAGGGAGCTCGAATTCATCCGGTATTTCATGTTTCACTCTTGAAGAAAAAGCTAAGCCCCACCATACTCCCGCTACCACGCTCAGAGCTTCCAAACATGGGTGAAAATGGTGATTTCCTAGTCACACCAGAGGAATCAATTGGTCAGAGATTGGTGCGTAGAAAAAGGGAAGAAGTGCAGCAATTTCTGATTAAGTGGTGCGAGGGTGAAATTGAAAATTCAACCTGGGAAGATGAAAAGTACTTACGCAAGAGATTCCCAAAGTTCAATGCGTGATTGTTATGAATCTATAGAGTTTGTTGTCGCCGGAGGAAAACGGGAAAATCTTAGGGATTGGAAAACTTGAGATAAATCCGGATGAAAAGGTAATTGAGGATATCAGGGCACGGATCAGTTCGGATGAGGAGGTAATTGAGGATATCAGGGCACGTATCGGTTCAACCCAGGAACAAGAAATGGGCACCGATGTTGTGAATTAAGGACACGTGGCACGATCTGGTATTTATAGCCTTTTTAATACATTTTATCTTATCCGTCAAAGTGTTATATTTTGATTTGTTTAAGTTGTTAGTAGGCTACCGTAAATAGGGGATCAAGCATGGATGCTTGGTCCCCCGCCCCCTCTTATGGGTATTTATGTCATGCTAAAACAAGAAATGGAAATTAAGCAATTATAAATTTCTATCATCTATATTCTCTCTCAAGCATTCTCTCCCCTGACCTCTATATCAGAATATTACAGAAAACTAACTACAAATAATCTCCGAAGATTATAATATTAATACCAAGCTTAACAATTATCCTGTAAATTGAACATGGATATATCTGACAAGCTTGACCTTAATGCGAGCATTAGATTCCCCAGCATAAGCACCCTCCCCAACACAATGTCCATTCGGGCTTCATAAAGTTCTAGCAAGGAAAGGAAATGAGGCAACAAAATGTTATACTCCTTCACAACACTCTAAGCTTTCGAACCCCAATAAGCACTATCCAAGGAATTTTACTAATAGATCACTCACTCTTTTACACTAAAATTGTCCCAAAATGAAATATTTTAATTATTAAAATAAATAGGAAACAAGATATAATAAACCTCCGACCATGGCCATCCACACGCAATGTCGTATCCCATGATGTAGTAAACCACAATACTAATTACATTGACCATGGAAACATCAAGGTTCTTCCTTTTCCGTTTGTTCACATTTGTGTATTTCTCATAAATAGTAATGAACCTTCAAACACCTAGTTGAATGGATTTTGATTCATAAATTTGAATCTTTCCTAAAAAAATATTACACCCAATTGAATTCTATAATCTAGGAGATTTATGGTCAGCATTGGATTGAAGAATTTCCCCTCTTTCTATTGAATAAATGCTAGATCAGATCTTCATAGGTAGTGACCCAGTTAAAGTTGCATAAAGGGTTGGATGCCTATTTCAAGAAGTGGGGAATGACTTTCAAACTGACCTCGCCTAAGACCACCAAGTCAAAAAAGGGAAAAACAAGCCCACATCCAGTCTCATCCGATGCTACTTCGAATCCGGAAAAAACTTTCTTTAATGTACTGCTTCTTTTGCACACACATCTTCATTCCATAATAGAGAATGCACATGCAAGCAAGTGTGAAAAAGCATGTCAGTGGTTGTAAATTCTTCAGAATAACGGACATACTTCCCTTTCTTCCTCAAGTAATAAAGCAACACATCTATATTTTCAAAACAAATGAAAATATAAACACAATAGTAAGAAACAAGCAAGAAACATTCTGTAAAACAAAAACTTATGCAAGCATTCAAATGTTGATTAACATTGTAAGGGTTTTAAACCAAGTTTTAATGCCTACTTTACATACACCAAGCTTTAATGAAGGTTCAATCTTGTCATCTTCATCTGAAAATGTTTCTAACTGAAAAAATCATATTAGGAAAAAACACATAAGTGTTTCATTATTTAATATTTTAAAAATAGTTTCTATGAAACACTTATGTGTTTTCAGGAAAAAACACATATGTGTTTCATCATTTAATGTTTTCAAATAGTTTCTATGAAAATTCTCAAGTGTTTTGGACTTGTTCAACAAAATAAAAAAGAAATCATTACCCTTCACCAATAAAACCTTGTTCAAGGGACTCAACTAACCTATCCGACATCACATCTGGAGCCTCGCCTAAATTTTCACCCAACAGACGTCTTCCTTTCATCATGGCAATCTTGGGATTGATCAAAGCACCAAATGCTTACCCACTACATTCGCTTGATAAACTACAATCACCAGTGAAAGGACTAAGCGCATAGGGTCCAGGTTCCCAACTCTCTTCACATAGGGAGATTCATCTGCCAAACTAATTTCAACCGTTGCACTACATATTCTTATCAAACTGAGACCCATTCATTTTGTCAACCGAGTCACAAGCTCCACGGTTGAAGGAAAAAAATCCATCATTATTGAATCAGCAACATTTTCTTCATCGATGAAAGATTCGGACAAACTCAACTCTACATTGAAAGAAGGAGCAGAAGAAGTGCTGAAATCAACATGGACACCACTTTTACCTACAACAACCCTACCTGTAAGAACATCTTTTGTGGAATCTTCCCTTAAAGAAAAACCATCACCAACACCTACAACATCCCCCACAACATTCTTATCGGTAACAAGAATAATAGAAGGATTCTTATCAGTGGAAAACTCTTCCCCATCATAAACTCAAATGTCCCCATAATTGGTAGCCTTATCATCGAAATCAACATTCAAATTGCTACCAAGATCTTTCAAAACACTATCAATGGACAAATCAACAAGATCGAGAGGTTTAGGAATACTAGTGAAGTCTTTGAAATCTTTAAAACCTTTTGGAATTCTAAATGTGATTTCAAATGGAGACATTAACTCATACATCCAATCTATAGTTTAATCAGTTCACAAGAAGGTTTAAACTACATTTGTGATTGACTTATAGTGATTTGAATCACAAACAATACATGGTTAATTGAACAAAAAGAGAACATTGAAATTTCATTGTGCACTCAAACCATGGGATATTTCCTTACCACTTGAGTTTCTTAATGTTCTTATTATTTGATATTATTCTTGGTGAATTATGATTTTTTTTATATAACTATTTATTTTATGTTCGTTGTTTGAAATAACACCACACAAGAATCATCTTATATATTAGTTTAAATAAAGCTAAATTGTCTATATTATATTACTTGTCAATTTGAGATTTGGTAATCATGGAATACGACGTTGTTCGCCATGTACACCCTATCAAAATTCACAACCGGACATTCAAGTCATATTCTAACCCCATGCTAACTGGGAACATGGAGGAGCAAATGGGCCAGCAATTTCGGCAAACAACTTTGAGTTGAAGACGGGATTAATTTCCATGGTTCAACAAAACTAGTTTGAGGGAAGTTCTACCACGGATCCAAATGTGTATTAGCTTTCTTGAGATATGTGGGACAATCAAGATGAATGAAGTTCCGAAATATGTTATAAAACTTCACCTATTTCATTTCTTATTAAAGGATGAGGCAAATTTTTGGTACAATACTCTAAGCTTTGGAGTCATTGACACATGGGACGAGGTGTGTCAAGATTTACTCAAATTCTTTCCCACAAGCAAGACGCTAAATCTCAAAAACAAGATTACCCAATTTTTCCAACTAGATGAAGAACCATTACATGAAGTATGGAGAGACTCAGGGAGCTTTTTGAGGAATTTCCCTCGATGTGGTTTTCCCAAAGACCACCAAGTCTTATTTCTATAATGTTTTGAATGGGCAATTTAGGTGATGGTGTTTTCTAGTTCTAAAATGGTTTGAATGAGCGAACGAAGGTGAATGTAAATGCTTCATTAGGGGGAGCATTATTGGTAAAGAGTACCATAGATGCAATTAATGTATTAGAAGAAATAGTAGCTAATAGCTATCAATGGCTGATGGAGCATTCAATATTAAAGAAATTTGTTATAGTTAATGAGAACAAGACGACCTCCCATATGACCCAATAATTAGTGGCAATGAATAACATGTTTAAAATTTTGATGTCATCAAACATGGGTATGCCAACGAGCCAAGCAACAGAGTTTCCATGTATGAAATGATTGAAGATGTGATATTTCTCAACCAAAGGAACTTCAACAATAACTATAGAAGAAACCAAGGTGGCAACTAATACCATTGGGGGATGAGAAATTACCCATACTTCTCATATTATAATCTGAACAATGAACTCCAACCACCATTGAGCTTTTCAGTGACTAATGAAGTGAGTAACTAACGAGAGAGAGAATATAAGCATGGAAGAGATTTTCACTTCATGTATGGATGAATGAAATCTCATTTTGAGAAAGGCCAAGCAAGGATGTATAGGATATAGGCAAATAAGAGATGTATAGAATAAAGGCAAACCTATCTCGAACAAATAGGACTGTTAGGACCCACATGAAGTTGCTTGAAATAAAAATTTCTCATTTATCTACCTTTATCAGAAATTAACATATGAAAGGGTAGTTTTTTCTCAATACGAAAGTAAACCCTACAAAGCAAGTGGATGGATCCTTTTGAGGAATGGAAAGGAGAATGGAGGCTCAAGGATGCCAAGCATTGAACCCGAATGATATACAAAGGATGCAAACAAAGATGTCAAGGAGGATATTGCTGAAGTGGAGATTGAAAATGGGCTATGAAGCCAAAACTTATATTATTTCTCTTCAATCATCTAATTTTCTACCATTTCTATAAAAATGTTCAAAAGAAAAATATAATTTTCAAAACTTCTTGATATTTTTCAAAAAATCCACATTAATATATGTGTTATTGCAGATGCGGAACTAGGCATGGTTCTTGAAAGAAGTAATAATCAAGAAGTTGAAGCTAGAAGAGTACAAAGTAATGAACTTAACCATGGAGTGTGTGTGTTGTTATTGTCACGCCCCGATGGCGCCAAGGTGTGACTATTTGATAATAACATAACTCGTTCAATAGCATAGATAATGCTGACTATGCCGATAACCGACAATCTTACCAGGTGTTCAACCCAATTAAATATCTTATATATTCTCGAATAATTAGGAGTACTTAAAGTGTGCAGCAGAAATAAATCTCAAATGAGTATCTTATTTATTACAATTTATAATTCCCCAACATGGGGTCTTCAACTATTTACTCCTCGTGGTCCTCCACCTTGGTGCAAGCGTTATCGACATCTAGTTTTGGTTTAAAAATAAAAGCAGGTGGAGTGAGACAAAAATCTCAGTGAGTGGGTGATGGTGTGCAAGTGTGGCTTTATTTGGAGTTGAGTACAAACATTTGTAATTGGAGAATATTCTTATAAAATTCTTGATGCATGTTTTGTTCAAAGTAAATAAATGTAAAAGAATATAAATTCGATGCAATCATTTAATAATGACCAAACGGTGAGTGTGAATCCACAGGACTACACTCTATGTATTCACTCGTCGAGCGTACGTCCTCGAAGGACTAGCTCTCAAACACAATCAATTTCACATTAAACGTCCAAATCGCATCTAGATGACTTGATTCTTCTGTTCTACTTATGACGCCCATTCATTATCTTCATTTGGCCGTAGCCCACTATTTTGGCCGAAGCCCACGCCAACCTTATAAGGATCAGGCACGACAACTCTTTAGCTCAGGTGTTTACCCAGAGATTGTCATAATCGCGATTATACCCTATCTACGACCCACTTTCCTTTGGACACTCCGTTCGCCAGTTGCGGGATTAGGTCATGGGAAAACGGTTTAGGACCACAGCCACGCTGTTCGATCATTGACTCGCTTGATCCATAACACACTGGGCCCGATATACCACATTGACTCAATCACATAAGACTCGAAGGTCCATAACAATGTCAACATGGATGTGATGCTCAATCACTTTTAATAATAATTGGAGTTAGGTGATATGCGTGAGAGGGATAAGATTTTTAAATAAATAATGTGTTTAGAGGATAGTTTTATTCAATAAATACCGTAAGTGTCGAGATAAAATTATCAAGAATTATGGACCAAGCGACATGGAATTGAAAGTTACACGTTTAAGGTTAAATAAATAAGTTCTACAAAATGGAACCTTTTTGTATTTTAAAATTTTTATTAGTCAATCTTTATTAAAATAATATCAATGAAACTTAAATTAAATTTATGATCCAAAAATCATTATTTGGAGTTTTGTAAAAGTGTTAAGGTAATTAAACCTTAACTCCTTTATTTAATTAAAAATAATAGTCACTAGTTTTAAATACTCATTTTTTTGGAGAATTAATATTCCATGGACTAGAGATCGGATTGTAAAAGGTTCATGGCTTGGTCTTATCTGAAATCGATTCGATTGAAGGATCAAAGTGTTTCAAGCTTTGAAAAATAAGAGAAAAATGGAAATAACGAAATTAAAATAGCTAAACTACACTAGAAATTGAAATAACAAGTTGGTAGGATGCCTCGGTCGTATGCCCATAATAGAAACGCAAAGCATTAAAGGAAATAAGCAAGAAAATGCATTGTTTCACCATGTACTACCATACACGCACAAGGTACAACCATGCATGAAAACTCAAATAATGAAAATTGAAAAATATTGAAAGCATCAAAGTAAAGACCAATGAACGTTGACGTAAAATCTTAAATCTTGAAGGAAAATAACAAGAAACGAAGAGTAGATCTAAGATTCATTATAAAACTATGCATGGAAATTTAATTCAAAATAAAGCAATGGAAAAACTCAAAATCAAGACGATCAAGGACCCGATCTATAGCCTAGATGTGTCACTCAAATAGAATCCATAGTCAATTCACAAGATCAAACATGAAATTAGGTGCTAAGAGAAAAAGCATAACATGAAGAACAAGCATGGAAATGAAGAACAAAGCTTAAAATTAAAAGGAAAGCTTACTAAAATTAAATGGAGAATCCCATTGAATTACAATGAAAGTTCTCATCCAAAGGAGTATTTGGATTCTTCTTAGGCAAGCAAACCCAAGGAAATGCTTGAAGATTAAATCTAAAACCTAAGAGAGAGAAAGTAGATCTAAAAATAAAGAGAAAATTAATCCCAAGGCTCATGCAAGAGTTGGGGAATGAGTGAATCCTTCCTCAAGTCAATTGGAGGGTTTATATAGTTATTAGTAGGGGCAAACTCGTAAAAATGTGCTAATTCCCGGACTCTCAGTCGATCGACTGAGGACCAGTCGATCGACTGTTTTGCCATTTTGCGCAACTCTCTGTTGATCAGTCGATTTTGATGGGCTCAGTCGATTTTCTCAGGATCAGACGATCGACTAATGCCATTCGATCGACTGCCTCGCCGATTTGTCGAGCTCTCTGTTGATCAGTCGATTTGCCAATCAATTCTCTTGAGAGCAGTCGATCGACTACGGGCAGCCTGGGCAGTCGATTGGCTTCGAATCTCCTTGTTTCGGCATGGCTTCTTGAGCTTCAATGCCTTGACTCGCTCCTTAACAACTTTAGATTCGGTCCAATACCTCGTGCCACCTACAACATAAGAATTTGAATTCAAAACCCATGAATCGTCATCAAGAAACGCATCTATCAAGTTTCAACCCTAAAAATGAGGAAATGACCGAAACCCCAATGATAATGACTCAAAAAGACCAAAAACAATGCTAAGCCCTAACTATAAATACTAAGAAAAACACAACAATTACATGCAAAACACGGGGTCTTTTTTAATAATTTGCATTTAGCTCCCTTTATTTTGGCTAGACGACAAAAGTCGACTAGTTCTTTAAAAATTCATAACTCGTGAATCAAAGGTCGCGTTGATGTAAAAATAAGTCTTGGAATTTTAAATAAAACACAGAATGTATGTTCATAATTTTTATTTATTTTTAAAATTATAGTTTGACCCCAAAATTCTACAAATTAGTTTTACCGAATAATTTAAATTTGATATTTTCACAAGTTAAAGAAATTATTAGGGATGAACATGAGTCTATAATAGACCTAAAAGAGTTGAAATTCATTATATTTTAAGGAAATATTAGCAGGTTTTTTAAAACTTTCCTTTTGACCCTCAACTCTCTCAAAATTGTATATTTTACCCTTTAGGCGATAACTCTCGATTTTGAACTCCAATATTTATGAGATTTTAAACATGAGTACAGTAGGTTCATAAGAGTTTAAAAAAGTCTTTAAACTAAATTTCTCAGATTTGCTCCAATAATTTTTAGGGATTTTCAAATTGACCCCTAAACTTTATAAGAATTACGACTTTGGTCCTAAAGGTCCAAAATTTGTCAATATTCACTCAAAATGTGAGAACATCCTAAGAACATAATAATTTTCATTTTTATTTAGTCCTTGTCCAATATTTCTCAATATTTTTGCAAGCAAATCCTCTAATTTTTATTTAATTACCCAATATAATTTTTAATCCATTTATTCTTGCATTTTCTTCTCATATCCAAAACATCAACAAATATTTTTGTTTACATGCACAATATATGAATAAAATATCATGATCATTTAATCACAACACACAACAACAATAATACATAATTTAAGCAATTGTCACTTTGAATATAAAAAAGAATACTTATAAAATATATAGATAAATATATCATCAATATATTTCACATGCAACACAAATTTCCAGATATATAATTAGTAATATATAGATAAATATATCATCAATATATTTCACATGCAACACAAATTTTCAAATATATAATTAGAGAATGCATCCTTTATTTTGTAAAACAATAAAAAATACTTTAGTTTATACCCACCTCAAGTTAGTCTTGAAGATATCCTAAGAATTTCTTGCTCCTTCTTTAGCTTTCTTGGCAGATAGATCCTAGGGAATGAATAGAAGAATTTGGATTTTCTAAAAAGAGATATTAATGAAACGTAGATATAATTAATTTGCTTACCTTAAGATGGACTAGGCTGTCTGGATTATTGTTTCTCTTAGCTTCAAGACATAACGCATTTGTGATATATCTGTTATATGAATCTCACTATCTCTCAAACACTAAATCCTTTTTTTTATTTATCTTGTAATACATTGAGAGTTGTATTTCTCAAAGAGTCTGGTGGTGAGTTTGTTGGTTGTATGGATATGGGTGAAGGGTTTGTGTGTATGGGAACTGATTGCGTCTGATCAGAGATTGAGTGTGGAAGTGGGTTGGCGCTCATTGTTTGAAATTGCGGCAGGTTGCCTGACAAAATATTTTTTCCTATAAAATTTGGATGATATATCTTCTATGATATCAATGTCAGGAGCATGAACGATAAAAATGAGAAGAGCCCGATTCCTTCTATAATGTTGCCTCACAGGAATGACGCTCATTGGTTTAAAGGTTATCCGTTGATATATTTCCATCATAATAGTTGATATTTTATGTTAGAGGATAAAGAGAATGTGGTCACCCATTGGCAGCTATATTTCTTCATGATACACGGGCCACAACGTAACATAATTAGAAGGTAACTCTATATTGACTAATCCTATTGGACAAATATTCATTATGTCGGTAAGGATCTCTTGTCATAAGTAAAAGGTTATTAAGAGAAGTGCTAATATATCCCTGTAATATTAGCATTATGTATACAAACTTATGTAATATTTATCAATTAGCAGTCTGATATATATTAATCTTATCAATTAAGAAAAGTCTTTTATATATACTAAATATCTTGGTGATCAATCCTCATAATTTACTTGGTCTATCGTTAATTTTTATTTTGTTTAGTACATTTAATATATTTTAGGATATTACTTAAATTATATATCTTTAGGACTTAACATTGGTGTTTAATTTTTTGAATATTTACACTTAGTAAACTTTATAAATTTCTAAGGTTTTATAACTCTTCCATTTAAAAAGAAATCAATGTGGAGGTAATATAATATTAATATCAAGGCATTTATTGAATTTAATTAATATATAGATAAAAGCAAAATTTATCAAATTTACAGGGTCTCACAGTTATCCCAAAGAAGATCCCTCTCAAATGCAAGGATCCAGGAAGTTTCAAAATCTTGTGTACCATGGGGGAGTGTGTTTTAGAATGCCTTGTGTGATTAGGTGCAAGCATTATTGTAATGCCATTATCAGTTTTAAGAAATAGAAATTGATAAGATCAAGTCGATGAATATAACACTCCAAATGGCGGGTAGATCCTTGATATACTCAAAAGGTATAGTTGAGGATGTACTTGTGAAAGTGGATAGTTTCATATTTCAAGTAGGTTTTGTAGTCTTAGACATGGAGGAAGACAAGAACGTACTGTTGATACTTGGGCGTCTGTTCTTAGAAATGAGTCAATCCCTCATTGATGTGGAAAATGGAGAACTCGCATTGAGTATCAATGATGAGCTTAAATATTTTTAATATTTATCGTAATATGAAAATTTGTGAGAAAAATGATGTTCAAAGAGTTTAAGAATGTAAAATGATATACAAATTTGACACTTGTGTTTAAAAATGACTTGATTTCACCTTTAAAACAAGAACATAGTTTGCATTACTCCATTGATTCTTATTTTAATATTGATGGTAATACTTGGGAAGATCTTGAATGTATGCAAGAAAGTCAAAAGAGCAAAATAAGAGTTTAGATTGTGAAGGAGCCGAATAAGTCGGTGATGTCGTCACAAGTCTTCAAAAAGATTAATTGACAAAATAAAGTCTCTACCTAAAGATGTAAAATCAAGTGCTAGTTGGGAGGCAACCTAATATACAAAGATACATAGGTAGTGTTTTTATTTTTAAAAAATGAAACAAATTTTATTTTATGATGTGTTCGTGACCTAGATCATTACTGAAAGACTTTTCAAGGGATGTGTTTGCGACCCCGGTTACGACCGTGAACCAAGTCACAAACGAGTCACATAAAACAAATAAAGGCAGAAAACGCAGAAAGTTTTCTTCATTTCTCAACTTTCAAAAAATCATTAAAAATGTGTTCTATACACAACACCACATCAATCCCTCTCCATTTTGTCATTAAAATCCAACAACAAGGTACAACTCCAATTTCTCAATTAGGGTTCTTTATTTTGGAATTTTGGGAATTTTCATAATTGGTTGAGTTTAGCTATCAATATTTGTCCCTCGATGCTTAATAATGCTTATATTGATGATTATGATTGAGATTTTGGTTAGGATACTTCAATTTATAACTCTAGGGTTGAATGTTCATTGAGAAATTTTGTCGAACACGTAATATGCATTCTTAGTTCTTTAAGTTTTAAGTGATTTTATGATAGTTGAAGCATGATAAATTTGAATTCCATGATGTTATATCCATGGGTTTGAAATTTCTTGATGTATGAGGAGAAATTTACATGGGTTTGAGGGATATATTAGGCATGATGATCGTTTACACTTGTAAAAATTGGATTTTTACATGAAAATATGCATGTTTTTCATGATTAAGTAGCTATTTGTGTTCATCAATTCTATTGTTAGTATATTTTTGATGAGAATGAATGGCGTTTAATGTTGAATGTTCGGTTTTGTTTTGATTTAGATAAACCAAATAGTTTTGATTATACTTGGGTTCGATTTGAATTGAAGTCTTTGTTTTGTAGAAAATGGATTTACGAAGCACCGAAAACCAACGAGGAGGCAATACCTTCCAAGAAATCCAAGTAAGAGGTCCAACACCATTACCACCATCCTTGCCCATTTTCTCATCCAATGAGGAAGAAGAATACATCCCAAACCCAGAGATCGATTCGAAGCTACTCGGAATACAATTAACCTCGCTCAAAAGCTGGAAGAAGTGGGACCGACTTAGAAAATTAGGGGTCTGAGCCATGAATTATGCAAGCCCAATGTGCATACAAGCACGCAGGATAGAGGATGGTGGGAATTTACTTTTTAGTCGAATCGGATCGAATAACAGCTTAATTATGGGTAGATGGCTAATGTATGAGAGGTTGACGTTGGATTTTTGAGGACCTTCGACATCAAAAGGGTGAGAATGGCCAGAGATTTGGAGGTGATCTCTTTCCAATTAGATAACTCTGAGTAATTTCTCACCTTGGCCCGAATCATGGAGCTTTTTAACCTCCCCAACTAAGAGGTTTTCATTATAAGCCGACAAACTATAACCAGAAAGAGTTTTGGGCCAGAATTAGCAGGAGAATAAGTGGAAGAGGCCTAGATTTTAATGGGAAGACCTCCAAGGCCTCGAAGATTTTAAATCCAATGTTCTGATACACTCAAAGGGTAATATCATTGATGATAATTTCCTATTTTGAAGGAGGCATACGGAAAAAAGAGTTAATGGAATTATGGTGTATTTTATTAGGAATGATGTTCAACATTGCGTAGTCCCTCATCAAAGAATTTACCCACCAATAAATCATCATATGCATCGGTGGCTTCATCACACCAATTTAAGCATCTAGGATTCAAGTAGGGGAGAAATTCAAGGGAACATCGAGTGGAATATTGAGCATTTCAAAATCTAAAGAACGATGTTTTCATATAGGGGTCAATATCTTCTCCAAAAAAGAGCAAAAAATGATTTATCGCTCCCTAATTTTACACTCACTCACCCTAAGAACTCTAAAATAGAACAACTGGAACCGCGATTCACATAAACATCAAGAGATCATGAGGGCTCTTGAGAGACTAAATGAAGGACTGATGCCCAATGATAATGAGGTATGTCCCTCACGATATCGGTTGAGAGAGGGGCACGATTCTAGCTGGATCACGGGGTTGGAGGATCAGATGGACGAGATGCATCAAAACTACATTGAGATGTGGGGGAATGTGTGAGAGATGAGAAGATACATCAAACGGATGATGAAGATGAGTGACATATTTATAACTTCCATATTAGCTAGCATAACTACCAAGTTGCGCCTTCTCCCCCCGACTCGCCTTAAGTTTTGTGAGTTTTGTCCAAAGTAAACAACTCTTTGTTTTTCAAACTTATTACTACATATTAGCAAATAAATCTAGGGGGATAGTAGAGCGATTTATTTTGGTCATGTATTATAATTTTACATTTTTATATAGGATTTCATTAGTTGTTTTTATCTCATTTCATGTTTATTATTTTTTGTTTCATTTGCACATTTAATTGCTTTATTAGAAATAAAATGGGATTTGTGGATATTGGGGTCTGTAATAATTATTTTTTGAAATGCGCATTTGTGTGGACTTTTTGTGAAATAATTAATAATGCGCTAAGGATGAGTTAATTATATACATACACACATATATACATACATACATACATACATACATACATATATATATATATATATATGTGTGTGTGTGTGTGTGTGTGTGTTCATAAACACATATGTTTGAATGTTATTGGTATGCTTATTAAGAAGCCTTGGCTTCTTGTTGTGAAAGAATGATATACTTGTGAGATTTGGACCTCGTGACTAATAATTATGAACAAGCAATTTTCTTTTTTATGTGAATTATTTGTCATGTTTGTATCTCTATAAAACTTTCTTAGCTTTTTGTCTTGAGGTTGCAAGTGTATGGATGACTTTGAAATGATTTGAGCAAATTTTTAATACCTGATTTCGGCAATATTCATATATGAAAGCTACGAAAAATAAAATAATTCCTATTTAGACCTGTTTAGCTTTTTACTCATGTTCTTTGTTAGCCATAAGCTCATTTTAAGCTCTCGAGAAGCGCTATGATTTTTTATTTTTTATTTTTTGTGAGTTGTGAGAGTTGAAAACTTAATGTTGGTTAACTTGAGTAGATCAATCATTGGGTGCGGTGATTTATCTATTTATTTTTGTAGGCATCAACGTTCTTTAAAAAAAACTTATTGCTGATAGGAGTTTAAAGCCTATTCTATAAAGGTTATGTTTATATTTAGTTTAGTTAATAAGAAGAAAAGTCTAATCAATGCTTCAAGTAAATACACACAAGTTTAGCAGTTTAGGGATATCAATTGGGTTGGTTGAAAGACTATATCATAGAGGCTAAGCTTTCAAAAATCTTGATTTTGAGTATAAGGTGAAGCATTATAAAAAGCTTCGCGTATTTAGGTTTGAGGGTAGTGGTGGTATTCTTGTGTGTTAATTTGTATTATAGTCTTTTTTAATCCAAATAATCCATACCTCACCAAAGAGCCTACATTACAACCTTAATAAAAGTCATATTTGATTCTTGTCTTTCGTACACACCGATTAGTAGAGAGATAAAAAATTTGCAAACTTATGTCAAAGTGCATGCATTGGTGTGATATTGAGTGCAAACACGTCATAATAAAATACTTGTGTGATGAGAGAAACACTTACAATTGTGAGGATCATTGATATAGAGCAAGAAGGTAAAGGTAAAAGGGTGTTTCCATTGAGTTCTTGATGTTGTGTTTATACTTTGAAAATGATACTTCTAAAGCAAATACATCATCATCATTATACTTTTAAAAATAATAATTCTGAAGAAAATACATCATCATCATCATTTTTGCCATGTCCATACTAAGGTTTATTTTTCATCTTTTGTTTATTCGAGGACGAACAAGCATTTAAGTTTGGGGGAGTTAATAAACACAATTTTTACGTACATATTGGGACTTATTTGATTAGGTTTAAACTACTGTATGTACGTTTTAATGTCTTTTTACTTTAATTCCTATTATTTGGACATTATTATGTGTTTGATATTTCTTATGTTGTTTTCATATGATTATTGGAGTTAACTTGGACAAACTGGGCTTCAAGAAGTATAAATGGACTAAGAGATGAAGAATTGAAATGAAAACAATGAAGAGAAGAGTCAATTGGGAAAAGATTGGAGCAAGCGCATGAGGTCAATGAGTTAATAGTGCCCACAAACCCAGTCGCGTCGCGAATCAGGCCGTTACTGAGTGTCATTTTCATAGTGACCATTTGCAGCCCCATTCACAGTCTTGAACGGTCCAAAAACCGTTACTTATGCAATTTAAAGGCTAAGATTTTATTTTGGACTATAAAATGAAGGCCAAGGAGTTGTCCAGATACATTAAGATTTACTCCCATTAAGTTGGAGAACAATTCCAATAGTGATAAAGAGTTTTATAGTGAGGCTTCAAAGAATAAAACCAAAGAACATGAAGACCGAAGGATACAATCCATAAAATCCCATAGTTCTTTATTGTTTATTTTCGTTTTCTTTATGAACATAAAGTGTTCAATGAATTGTATAACTTTTCAATTCATTATGTCTAGCTAATTTCATTATATTCTGTAGTTTGGAAAGAATGAATGATTGATGTTTTGCTAGTTTAATTTATCAAGTATGACCCATTTGCTATTTTTGTGTTTGTAAATCATTGTTGCATAATGGATTGACAACCTTTTTTACTGGATAGTTTCAATTGCTAGACAACCTTTTATAACTTATTGGTTTGATAAATCAAAACTCGAGAGATGAGATTTAACATTAGACTTTTCAAGCACAAAACACTCTAATCATTAGTAGTAAGGTCTTTTAAATCTTAAAAGCCTTTTGAAGTTCTAAATGTGACTTCAAATGGAGATGTTGTATCATACTTATAATCTACTGTTTAATCGCTCGAAAGAAGGTTTAAAATACATATGTGATTGGATTATAGTAAATTGAATCACAAAAAATAATTGGTTAATTGAACAAAAATAAAACAATGAAAGTTCATCATGCCCCCGAACCCTGGAATATTTCCTTATCACTTGAGTTTCTCAATATTCTTGATATTTGATATTATTCTTGGTGAATTGTGATTGTTGTTTTATATAATTATTTATTTTATGTTCGTCGTTTGAAACGACATAAAACCTAAATCATCTTTTATTTTATTTTAAATAAATCTAAATCATCTATATTATATTACTTATCAATTTCTGAGATTTGGTCTTTATGGAATACGACCTTACTCATTGTGCACTACATCTAAACTATACACTTGCGGTTAGATAAGATTACACAAATAAATTACCGAACATGGACCTTCTTTAAACTTCACAATATTTTTCTTCTTCTTTACAAATGTCTCCTTCGCAACATCTTTATCCACCACAGATGATCTCTCTTTTGCATTACTTCAAAAACAAACCAAAAATGGTTGTGCTCATTATTTTGCGCAGGAATAAAAGGATTTACGCTTCCTTTAAGATCAAACAATTTCATCGAATTATGCACAAAATTGAAAAGAATTGTCTCATAAGTTAAGATCTAAGAAACCATACCAGTAAATTGCTTCAATCGGAGAAAACTGCAGTGAAGACAGTTAAATTCGATCAAAAATTTCTTTTCAGAACCCTAGAAATTGATTGAATTGGAGAGAATCGATGCAAATCTCTCTTTGAAACTTTTTAAAATCCAAAATCAATTGAAATTGATGAGACCCTAGAAAGTCTCTCAATGAATTGGAAATATTTCTCTCTCTGTCTCTTGGATTTTTTTTCATTTGAACTCCCAAGAAACTCTATCGGAGAGGACGCATAGAAATTGAAACAAAAAAGGATAAAAGTATGGTTTGAAAAAATAGCGTATGGAGTTGTCCGAGAGGAGTAGAGATTTTATTAAAAAAAATAAGGATATTTAAATCAGATGAGAAAGTTTGAATATTGTTGATTTTGAATTACTTAAAATAACTAAATAAGTGATTACTAGTTTAACACCCGTGTATTACACGGGATTTTTAAAAAACTAATTTATGAAAATTAGAAAGTCTTCTCGTATAGGCCTTTATGATCATGGCCTATAAATTTTTAAATAAAAAATTGAAAGGATGTGTTCTCAACCCGTAACTTGTTCAATTTATTAATTATTATAATTATTACTCCCTCTGTCCCATTTTATCTGTCACAATTTGAATATTTTTTTATCCCGTTCTATCTGTCGTATTTACATTTTCAAGAGGTAATCATTTTTACTTTTTACTTTACCAATAAAAAATAAATGTTACATTACTGCTTTTACCCCTACCTTTATTATTCTGCACTTTTAATTATTTTAAACAAAAGGATCTTATGGTCATTTGATACCTATAATTATAACACCACTCATATTTCTTAATCTCCATGAAATGGTTAACTGCGACAGATAGAACGGGATGGATGGAGTAATAAATATTATATTTTAATATTTAGATTAAATTCATTAATAATTATATTTACATACTTATAAAAATTCAAAAGATGTCACATTTTCAACCCATCTCTAATCTATATTAATTAATTAATATTAATTCATTTTATATTTTTATATTTAGCTTAATTTTGTTAATAATTATAGTTACATGCTTTGAAAAATTCAAAAGTTGTCATACTCTCAACACTTCCCGCATTGTATCGTTTTCTAATAAATATTAATTAATTATTATAATATAATTTTATTTTTTTTAATATTTAATTGAATTCATTACTTATATTTAGTTACATACTCCAATTATCGAAAATATATCATATTTACCTATAAAAAATTTAAAATTTTAAAAATAAATTATTTCAACTCTCATATAAATACAAATTATTTAATTATTTTCATAAATAAGTTTTTTTATGATTAATATTATTTCATATGTAATTTTTCTTTTAATTAAAATAATTAATTTATATTTTTTCTACTAATTATATATAACTTTTTTATATTTTTATATTAGGAGTATAAAAGAAAATTATTGAATTAGGAAAAATATAATTAAAAAAAATATTGAATTAGGTAAAATATAATAATAGAAGAATATTAAATTAGGCAAGATACAATAAAAGAAAATTATTAAATTAGGTATATATTAGGCCTGGATGAAACATAAGCCAATGAAACACCAAATTTCTTTATTATCCAAGCAAAGCATACGAAGCAGACACATAGATTAGGAGGATTTTGCATTAATATATACTTGTTTACACCCGTGTATTACATGGGACTTATCAAAAGATAAATATAAAAAATATTTGTGATAATGTCAAAATTTTAAATCTAAATTAAATAATTAAAATAATTGATTCTCAACATATGCCTTGTACATGTATAATCTATCTATTAATTATTATAAATATTAAATAATTTTATATTTGATGTTTAAATAAATTCATTAATAATCTTAATTACATACTTACAAAAATTCAAAAGGCGTCACATTCTAAACCTGTGTCTAGCATCTATTTTATTAATTATTATTATTAAATTAGTTTATATATTAATTTTTAGAATAAATTTGTTAATAAGTATTATTTATATTTTTTGAGATATTTAAAAGATGTCATACTCTCAACCCGTGTTGCATTGTACTGGTGTCTAATCAATGTTAATTAATTATTAGTATATAATTTAATATTTTTATTTTTATATTGAATACATCAGTAATATTTAGTTACATACTTATATTATTTTAAATTGTAACTCATATTTTACCTATATGAAATATTTGAATCTCCAAAAATAAAATTATTTTAAATTATTTTATCAATAAATTTATTAATTATTTTCATAATAAAGGTTTTTTTGTAATTAAAATTATTTCATATGTAGTTTGTCTTTTAATTAAAACAACTAATTTAGATCTTATCTATTAATTATATATGACTTATTTATATTTTCATATTAGGAGAGGAAATTATTAAATAAGAAAAAATATAATAAAAGAATTAAATTAGGTAAGATACAATAAAAAGAAAATTATTAAATTTGTTAAATATTAGGCTCGGATGACACATAAGCAAACGAAGCATCAGAATTTTTTATTTGTCAAACGAAGCATACGAAGCAGACACATAAGTTATGAGGATTTTACTTTAATATAGGGGTGATATATGTAGAGTAAAGTAATATATAATAGGCCGAAATAAAATTAGGCCAAAACTTAATAATCAATTTTCAAAGATCAAATGTTATTAAAAAAAATTGAACATGGTTCACAAAAATATTATTATTCGGCAAAATGTTGTTTACTAATTATGAAACATTTTCTTGTACACAACATTCGTATCACATCATTGGAAATTAAGATTTTAAACTCTTATGACTGGGCACTCTTGCTATTGCAATATATAGTTGACCATGACTGAAAATGGGCTACTTCAAAGAAAGTCCAACGTTAGAAAGAGATCGTCCTTACCTTTAGTTGGTTTTCATTGAATATGAAATGATCATTGGAAATTATAATTGTTGGAACTTAAAAGATAACCTCGGATCAAATAGTGTGACGGTCCTTCGAGATATTAATATTTATTCACGTGCATTGATTCCTTGTAAAAAAAATGTACCAACTCCAGCATTTAACTATTTGTCTTAGAACCCATAACATGATATTGATTCTAAACGTAGCATGAAATATTTATCTAATAACAAAAATGACATTTAAATATAAACGAACTAAAGAAATAACATTCACAGATAAATAAATAATTTGAGTCGTTCATAATCTATATATATAAAATCAAAGGTTGGATAATGTTTCACCAACCTTTACATAATGGCAAACACTTGTGTTAGTCCAAATTAAAGGTTTATGACTCGTTAAACCATTTGACCCGATATTATAATTTATTAGTTTTTGTACTCGAAAGTACTAATTTCTCATAAATCACTGGCCCGTACTATGATATAGTGGTTTTTGTACTATGATGTATTAGTTTTTTTATTATAATGTATTAGTTTTTGCACTATAATATATTGGAATGAAATTTTTGTCTAACGGATGATCCGTTAGTCCGGCCTAACAAGAGTGTCGCCCATACGTAATTATTTGGACAATCTTATGTATGGTATGTTTTTCCCGCCTAAACTATTTACCCGAAATTAACACCCTAATTTAACGCCTAAACTATCTACCCCAACTAACATCATATATGTATTATATATCATACGTATTATAATACAAGGAAAATTATTTTTTGTCCCCTAATGTATATGGTTTTTCACACATTGCCCCCGGTGTATTTTTTGTTCCACTTTGCCTCCTTATGTGCAATAAATTTTGACGTTGCCCCCTAAAGTTTATTTTCGGGGGAATATCCTTCTAGATTCCATCGGTGGAGAGTTAAGGGGCAAAGTGCAAGAATCTTATAGTTTGGGGGGCAAAGTGCAAGAATTTGGGGGACAAAGTGTAAAGTTCTTATAATTTGGATGAAAAATAAAATAATATTAATATTGAGTTTTTATGTAAAATTATTATTTTTAAAAAAAATAGAATATATATATATATATATATATATATATATATATATATATATATATATATATATATATATATATATATATA
>BMAC01000088.1:142283-166494 GCA_014905375.1 Phtheirospermum japonicum
ATAGGGTAGAAAATTCCTTTCTAGGGTCGAAAGAGTAATGATTTTCGATCTTGTTTGTCAAAAATTCCTAGGCTTGGTTTCGGTTTTTCAGATGTATCAGAACTTTTTTTGATTTATTACGTACAATAAAGTAATGGACAAACAAAAAATAAAACCTATTCTTTTTGAAATATAAAACTTTATGACAAAAAACCCAATAATTAGATTATTTTAATTTGTCCTCCAAACTATAAGATTCTTGTACTTTACCCTTCAAACTATAAGATTCTTTCACTTTTCCCCCTAGCTACCCGTCGATGGAATTTAGATGGAATATTCCGCCGGGAATTTAGATGGAATATTCAACCTTTTGGTAGTTTCCAGGCGCAATATTCCTTGTGTCCGGTGATAGTCACACCATACAACTTGCCTCCATGGATGTGTATGAAAGAGCAATACTTGTTTCTGAGTGTTCTTGTTCTAGTCCCCAAAATCCCGAAGGATAAGCTAGATCTGTTTCTATAATCTCTAATCACTGAGTTGAATCAGCTGTGGACGGTCGGTGCACCCTCGTAGATATCTCTAAAAAATCAGTTGCGGGCAGCTCTCATGTGGACAATTAGAGATTTCCCCGCCTACTCCATCTTGTCTAGTTTGGAGCACGGCTTGGAGAACGGCATATTTTTTGGAACGTTCTGATGCATTTACTCTCAAGTGCAACAGGAAAAAATCTTAGTTTGATAATCATTGGAAGTTTCTTGATTGTGGTCATCTTTTTCGAATAGATAAAAGGAGTTTCTGAAAAAACAGAAAGGTGGAGACTCCACCACTGAGCGTACGGTCAGGAACAGAGTTTTTGGCAGAGGTAGAAAGTTTGGAGCTTTTGAAAGTTACTGATCTAGATGCAGAGGCCGTCAATGGATGCATAGAAAAATCAAGTGGTTGGAGGAAATGAAATATATTTTGGGATTTACCATACTAGAGCACAAATTTGATTCGGCATAATCTAGAAGTTATGCACACCGAGAAAAATATGTTTGATAATATTTTCAACACGGTTATGAATGTCAAGGGGAAGACAAAATACACTCCCAAATCCAAGGATGAACTGAACTAATATTATTTTTGTCCCAGTCTATAACAAGACGCAATAGGCAGGGGCGGATCTATAGCTTGGTGTGGGGGGGCCACGGCTTCCCCAAAATTTTTCAAAATTCATACTACTATATGTGATTATTTGATTTAGTTTGTATAATTATAAACGGCCTCCCCAAATTTACATGTTCTTAAGTTGGTGTAGTGGTTAGTGCCCCTTTTGTATTGCCAAAATGTATGGATTCAAACCCCACCACCCCTTAAATCATTTTCCCTTTCATTTTATTTTGTTTTGCTAAAACTTTTCCCCCTATTTCTTAAGTTTTTCTCTCTTTCCTTTCATTATTTCAAAAGCTTTTTTTTCTTTCATTTTATTTTATTTTGCAAAGCTTTCAAATCCCATATCCCTTATTTCTTTTTCTATTTTCTTTTATTTTTTGAGAAAGAATTTGATCCCTATTAATAGCCTCTTAATTCTTTTATTCTTCCCTTTTTGGAATAAAATTTTTTCGATCCTTATATCCCCTTATTTATTTTTTCTTTACCTTTATTTTTTATTAAAAAATTTCGATCCCTATATCCTATTATTTCTTTTTCTTTCCTTTTATATTTTAAAAAAAAAATTATTAACGGCCTCCCCAAACATAGAAACCTGGATCCGCCCCTGGCAGTAGAAAAGTATCCTAAAGCTTGTTACACATTGGATAAGACATCAAAAGTTGTCTTGTGTGAGTAGGTAAAAGCTCTTCAATTTCTAGATGGATATGCATCAAATATTGGGCATTGCTTTTATATCAAGGATTGAGACTGTTTGGGATGAAGAGTCACGACTGTTTGGTATCAAAAGTTGATACCAATTGCCTTTCGAGAACTGCTTCCCCATCCTGTGTGGAAGGCCCTCACAAAGCTAAGTTTTTTTTCAGGAACCTCAGTTGTAGACTAGTTGAGACTGATGATATGCGTCATTTAGAGCGTGATATTCATCTAATTTTATGTCAACTTGAACAGATTTTTCCGCCTTGTTTTTTCGACTCCATGCAACACTTGCTAGTTCACTTACCATACAAGGCGAGAATTGCAGGTCCAGTGTAATATATGTGGATGTATCCATTCAAGAGATTTTTTCGCAAACTGAAGGACAATGTGAGGACAAGGCGAGCATTGAGGGCTCGATGGAAAATGCACATCTTATCAAAGAGGCGTCAACTTTCACTTTGTTTTATTTTGAAGATCACGTCTTAACAAAAAGGACGAATTTGCCTCATAATGATGATGGAGAAAATGGTGAAGATGATAATGACAATGTTCCTTCAGTGTTTACAAAATATGGTGAAACGTTCGCAGCATCGAGAAAAAAATCTTGAGCAAAGAAGAATTCTATGCGACGAGAAATTACATTTTACTTAACTGTGAAGAAGTATAAGGTTTTATCAAGTTCGAAATGTGATTATTTATAAATCTTTAAATGAAATATTTATTATATAATAAATTAAGATAATTTTTAAATTTATTCATATGCTTTGTCTTCACGGAGGTTGTAAAACAGTCTCAACCAGACATTACAGATGGTAGACTAAACAAAAAATTGGAAAGTGAAGTTGCCGATTGTTTGAGAGATATGTGAGTTCTTCTAAAATAATTATATAACATATATATGCAATTTAAATCGATATCTTAAAAAATAATATGCTTATTACTTTCCGTTGTTATAGGTACAAGATCCCTTGAACAATGTCACGAACAAGTACAATAATAGTTTAGCTGCGTGACTACATATCATGGTTGCAAGATAAATGGATACAGATTTTACACAATTTCATACGGATCAAGTAGATCAACTTCGAGCACTGGAGTCTATATAAAAGGAACAAACTATGGGGATAATGAGTATGATTATTGTGGTTATCTCATAGAAGTTATTAGGCTCGGCTATACTGCTTTCCTTACAAGAGCACATTCATGTTCAATTGTGAGTGGTTTGATCTAACTTCCGTAGGCACAAAGGTTCATCCTTAGTATAATCTTGTGGATGTAAATTATAAGCATAGATCCTATGAGCCATTTGTACTTGCTACCCAAGCTATTAAAGTTTACTACTACCTGTATCCGAGTTTGAAACAAGATAAGCTGGATTAGTTGGCAACGTGCAAAATTAAAGCGAGATCGACAATAGATTTTATCAAGCCTATGATGCCTACTCAATCCTTTAGAGAAGCAGATAGAAATGCACAATTAAATACAGTTAGAGGATGGAGATTTCCAATTACACGTTGACCTTATTATTAATGAGTCTGAAGAACCTGTCGATGAGGCAGAGGAGGAGACAGAAGATGAGTTTCTAACCGATGATGAAGATACAGATGAAAATGAGTTTAATGATAACCTAGATAGTGAAAGTATCAGTTCATATTAATTGTAAAACTAATATATACATATATAGTTTGAAATTATATTAATTCATTTATCCCAATTCAATTGTGCTTAAATTTTAATATTTATTTAGATGAGAGGTAGAGGTCGTGGACGCTCTTCTCTAGGACCATCTTCAGGCCGTGCTTCTCTTGGTTCATCATCATCGTCTCATCATCACTTAGAGGATAAAGATGGTGATATGATTGACTTATCAGCAGGGACTCCGCCGACCACTCCAGCCACCCCGTCCGATTCTAGTACATCGAGAGGCCTCATGCCAACATGTCTTGGTATGATCGAGGTTTATATCATCTCACCAAGGTAAGTAACTTTAGTTTAATTTTCATTGCTAATAAATTCTTTATTTTAATATATTACTCTACTAAACTCTATATTTTGCTAGGCTACACGGTCACTCGTCGGAGTTACTAATGATTCTTCGGCTAATCCACGAGGCTCGTGTACACCTCGATGGATGGAAGTACGAGCATATTCCCCATTTTCATCATCAGTTGTGGTGGCCCGAGTTTTTGGTAATTAACTAATATTATTTTTGGAAGTTGTTATATATAATGATTTTTATTAATCAAATTATTTTGTTTTGTTTTGAAGAGGCACTATTATTGGGACGGCGGAGTGGAGAACGGAGGGGAGGGTGCCCGCATACATGGGCAAGGACATCTGGAGGAGATGGGTGGTGGAGTTCGAGAAGCCAACGAATAAGAAGCAGTCCGAGCAGATGATCAGGGATAGGATGAGCGAGCCCGGTGGACCTAGTACTGGGATAGCCAAGCACAGAGGAGGGTCTCGAACTACGATCGGTCATGTACGTTAGCTCGTAAGTTTAAATATGTTTACAAATTTAGCTCGTAAGTAATTAATTATTTCATAATTAGTGATAAATTAAATTATAATTTGTATATTGTATACACCGTGAGGATCAGGGTAGGGAACCCACTACATTCGAGCTTTTCTTAACTATGCACCAGAGACCGGACGACACTTTCACTGATCATGTTTCGCAGTAGATTTTTGTAAGTATTTTTTAGATGTAATTAATATATATATATATATATATATATCAATATATGCGAACCTAGGGACTCATCTTGACCATTAGATTGGATAATCTTGATGGTTGAGATTATGACATGTCAGCATGGTAATAATTTAAAAAAATTCATTAAATAATTAAAAAGGGTATTTTGGACATATAACGACGTTCATGAAGAGCACTAAATTGCTTTTTAGAAAGCACAACGAATATATAACTGCAAATTCAAAAATTTATAATAAAACTCAAATCTTCAACGAACCATAACTTTTTTAATTTTTATTCATTTTTAATGAAATATATATCAAATTAATCACATTCTCAAGATCTACGATTTAAGATACATATTGCATATTTAAAAATGTAAAAATAAATAAATATAATTAAATTTAAAAATCTGAATATTAAAAGCATTGCATATGACTATTTATAGCACTACACAAGTCTAAAGCAGTGCTTTTTTTGTATGTTGGCAGTGCTAGTTTTTTGGAGTGCTTTCTTAATATTGTTGCAGCGCTTTTTTTACTATCCTATCACTGCTTTTTATTTTTCAACATCACCGCCGTTCGAAATCTAACCCAAAAAACTTCGGCCAAAGCCGCCGAGTGACAGCCGGCAAACAAATGATCTAAACCCCAACCACAACCGTCCACAACGATTCCACCACCAACCACAACGATTCCAGGCCACCCCCAACCAACGTGGAAACCACCCCCGGCTAGCAAACCCAAAGCCACCAATTTTCCGAAACAAAAACCGGCAAACCCACAAGTAAGAACCACCACCACCGAACCCGTACGCCAACCAACGACACGAGAACCAGCCCCCCGATTCACACGGCTGCTATCCGTTCACAGCCCCTCGATTCACACCGCAACCCAACAACACATAAAAACCAGCCGTTCCACGCCCCCCGATTCACACCGATTCACATGCCCCAACCTCCGTTCCAGCAGATTTCTCAGTACGGCGGCGGTGCGGATGGAGGTCGATATCAGGCCGGCGGCGGCGCAGATCATGAACTGGCGAATACAGATCTGTCGCGATCTTTAGCTCGCTCTAGGTCCGCTTTTTTCTCACCTAAGAATGGCCGGTTCATTTTCGTTCCGGCTATCCTCAGCGGCTGCGGCTTCATCTCTAGCAGCCGCAAGGCAGCGTTGAGCGCAATGTTCACTCCGCAGCTCACGGCAGCATCGGTCGATGTCGCTGTAGTCTCGGATCCACGGATCGCCGGTCCGGAGGCCTGATTCCTCACCGAGATGACGTCGTCCTCGTATTGCGCCAGGAGGCGGTACTCGACGGCAATGAGTACGACTAGGACGCCTGCGCCGATGCTTTTGCTATTCTCGTTGATGAGCGTGTGCACGACATTGAAGTGGATCCACCACTAACCCGTACGCCAATCCGGGCCAAAGGCGGCCGATTTCTGGAGAAGGCGGCCAATTTCTGGAGAAGGCGGAGAAGGCGGCCGATTTTGGTCGCCAGGTGCCATTCGCCGACGACCGAAGGCGGAGAACGCGGCCGATTTCTGGAGAAGGCGGCCGATTTCTGGAGAAGGCGGAGAAAAAATTGCTAGAGAGAAACGTGTTTGGGGGAGAAGGCGACCGAAAGCAGAGAAGGCCGATTTCTAGAGAGAAATGGGTTTGGGGATGATATGGTAGGGTTCAGCATTTATAAAATTACATGACAGCCCTTCTCCTTTCATATATGTAATTTAATGAATTTAAAAAATAGAAAAAATCTAGTCCACACATATTATTAGATTGATGGTCAGGATTGGTCCCTAGGTTCGCATATATTGACGTGGGTTCTATTTGAACCTACCTCGTAACGGTAAATCATACATCAATTAAAATATTGCAGGAGGAGTATCAAAGACATCTATAGGAGGCTCGTGCCTCATCATACGATCCTGTCAACATTGATGAGAATGAGGTCTATCTAGAGATCGTCAGAGTGAAGAAGGATCGTCGGTTCGGCACGGGATTCTTAGGGGGTCTTCTGGCTTCGAAGACTTCTAGAGACGGTACCTCCTCTGCTCTAGATAGTCGTGTCACGAAGCTACAAATGCAGATGGATGTTTTGAAGAGCCAGGTCGAGAGTCAACTCGAGGCGAGTGAGCGAGCACATCAGGAGCAAATTCAGGCGATGTGCGAGGAGCATGCGCCTGAGCGGCTCGAGTTAGAGGCGACTTTCCGTGAGCGGGTGATTAGGGATGAGTTCACTTCTTAAAACGAGTCTTTAGGGCCAAATCTCAACCATCTAATAAGCTAGATCCAATTGATGTTAATTTAGAGGAAGAAAAGAAAATTCTAAATCTTTTCTAAATGTGTATCAATTGATCTCTAAATGTGCATCGATTGAGTTATAAATGAGCAATAACATTGTTAAATGAATATAAAGTCTCTCTCTTTTTTTTCTCTCCTCCATTAACATACATCTTCCATTAAATTATCTCTATATTTTTGAGAAATACAAAAGTTTTTTAAATAAATTGCATCGTATTATTCCTTATAACCTAGTAAGCAAAACGCATACCATTTTGTCCTACAAAATTCTAATTTAATAGTTCGATGTGAAATTATTTTGAAAATCAATGAAAGATACGATTTTTTTTAAATGAACATTTAGATGTTTGTTAATGCACATTTAGAAGTCAGTTGATGCACACTTAGATAAACCACGACGCTCAATTACATACTTTATTTAGATTAAACTCATCTCCAACAATATCACTGAACATTTTAAGGAAATTCTTGCACATTTAGAGGTTTATTGATGCACACTTAGAAGGACGTATAATGTTATATTCTTATTAGTTAACAAATCTTCAAATAATTTAGATCCATCAGATCTAAATCTAATGGGTGGCTATGATTTGGCCCTACAGACTCATTTTAAGAATTGGACTCATTGGATCCATATATATATATATATATATTATTTAAAGGATAAATATTTGTAATATATTCGAGATTCGAATTCTAAAAATAAGGTAAAATAAGTTTTTTAATCTTTCCAATTGGCATTATCAATTTTAATTTGACAAGTAAAAGTAATTAGTATGTGACATCAATATTTTTTGTCAAGTTGTGGAGACAGCCAGAGGTTCACGTTTAAAACTTCATGATTTAGTGGTGTGGTGTTGAATTATATTTAAAGTTTTATCATTTTAAATGATTCATAATATTGCCATGTTTGTGGCTTTTTATATAACGTATATTATCATTAGTTTATATTTTATTGAATTGTGTTAATTTTTAATCAATATTTTTTAAATTCAACATTGCATGTTATTAACATGCGAATAATGGGTACGTGTATGGTTACTAAATAAAGTACCCAGAGGGTATGGGGATGGACATAAAATTTGCTACCTACACGGGTATAGGGATGGGACGAGTATTTTTTTTAAAACACATGTATGGGGATGGGTATTTTAGTACCCTACACATTGCCATCCGTCAGCATTTGTGTCTGGGCCTTACCCGTCAGCATGCCATCAGCATTTGCTGACGGGTACGTTATCCCATCAGTAATCAATTTACTGACCCCAAAAATGCTAACGGGCAGTACCCATCAGCAAATGGAGTTTTATTTTTTGTAGTGGTCACTTTTGTCTATAATATAAATAGCCAAAAGAAAGGTGTACACACCTTCACTTTGCTTTATTAGTTAATGGCTTATTGAGATTATCATATGACTCTCAAGGCAAGTTATGATTTGTGTGCATTCTATTTTTGTAACAAAAATAAATAGAATTATAATACTTCCCCAAAAGGGGTGTGACTTCAAATGACATAATGAAATTTGTGATATTAGGAAAAGAGAAAGTGGTGTTCTATTAAAAAGTAAATATGAGACGATAAGAATTCTTAAAATCATAAATGGTTGATGTAATCATGTGAGTTTTGGATTAAGGTGGAGATCTGTAAATTTAAAGTAGAAGTGACTTAAATCAAGATGAAGTGTGGCTTAAGAGGCTTTAAATGTGATGTTACTAAAGTTCTAGTTTATTTCAGAATCGTGAGGTGAAACTATCTTTTATTTTGTCACATTTATAAAACAACACACTAGGGTAAGAGGTTGTCAACCGTCATATAAATACCTTAAAGTGTAGGGTGGTTGGCTATGGTAAAAGAACCTATGTTAAAAATAGTTCTCTTGAAAAACCTGAGGGTTTGCTGCTCCCAGACAAGAAAAAAGTATGCAAAGAAGTCACTTTATAAACCAAATCAAGTACCTGAACAATGGCATGGAGAACTTGATAGAATTATGTTGTCAAATGGTTTCAAATCAAGGAAAGTGACAAGTGTGTCTACATTAAATGTGAAGATAATGCTTTTGTAGTCGTTTATTTTTATGTAGATGACATGTTGATTATGGTAAGTACTCATGATTTAATCATGAATACTAAGAGGGTGTTAAGAATACATTTTAACATGAAATAAATGGGAATATGTTGATTCTGCTAGGGATTAAGATCTCTGGAACCCCCGAAGAGATAGTCTTATCACAATCTCATTATGTTGGGAATATTTTGTTTGATAGTCCTCTGGCTAAGACGCTTATAGCTACAAATCTGAACTTAGAAAAAATTAAGGGGAGCCCTTTTATCAGCTAAAATATGCAAGGGTAACTGGTAGACTAATGTACTTAAGCAATTATACACTTTCTGATATTGCATATGTAGTGAGCAAACTAAGTCGGTTCACAAGTAAACCCTAGTAAGGATCATTGGAATGCTTTGAATATGGTACTTAGTTATTTAAAGTTTACCTGAACCATGGAGTAACTTATACAGTATACCCAACATTATTAGAAGGATATAGCGATGCCAATTAGACATTTAACACAAATGAATCCAAAGGAACATGTGGGTACGTGTTTATGATAGGCGAGGACTGGTGTGGTTGAAATCTTATAAGCATACCTGCATAGCTCGTTTAATTATGGAATCTGAGTTCATAGATTCTGATAAAGCTGGAAAAGAGGTTGAGTGGCTTAAGAATTGCATGGAGGATATTCCTTATTTTAATAAATTGGTGCCTACTATTATAATAAATTGTGATAATTTATCAGCAATTGAAAGTGCACAAAGTATTATGTATAGTATTAAGTATAGACATATAAGCCAACAACATAATACCATTAGACAATTGATTTTGAGTGAGATTATATCAGTTGACTACGAAAAGTGAAAGGATAACCTAGCAGATCCTCTTATAAAAGGCATAAATCTAGATTAGTTATATAAACTCGTTAGGGGAAAGGAGCTTAAAATCCACAACAAAAGAACAGTCCTAGCTGAAACCCAACCTTGAAAGTTGTAGGATCTCAAAACCTTGATTCATTGGGAAAACTAAGTTTTGACAGTTCAGTGAACACTTGAAAACTCATCAGCTCATTCTCAGAACATCCAAGTGAGAAATATGCCTATTTGGCGAGCCTAAGTTCTTAAGAACTTTTAACAATTCTCATAACTATATGATGGAGAAATAAGAATACTCTTTATAGAGATTACCTATATAAGTGAAGAAGTAATGATCGCTTCTAAACCAAAAAATACTTATGAATCTAAGATATGGTCTGGGGATGAAGGACAAAAATGTGAGAGATAGAATGTATTAAAACTATTATTATGTGAGTATTGTTGTCTTGGTTTACACAAATGGTTGGGTATTTAAAAACATATCATTACTAAACTTGGGCTTGATTTTGGTCTGACATTCGTGTACACAAGTCGCGCTCGCACACAAGTCCATGTTCCAGACCACGAATCTGACCATGATTTGCATACTATAGTAACCCTTAATAATAAGGTAATGCTTTATAAACTAGTCCATTTTCTCTTATCTTTCCATTGTGGGACAAGCTCCTTTGAAAAAGAGAAAAGCCATTTCAATACTTGCAATGTGAGCCTTAATATATTTATCGTCCGAAAACCATTTTGGGCAATTAAATATATTATTTCGATATTCGCACAACATAGAACACAATTCCACATTCAAACTGTATCATTTGACAAACGAAACATAAAGAAAATGGTGTCTAAACTTCACCCAATTTCTTTCAATTCAACTTATTTTTTCCAACAATCACCCACATGAAAGAAATTGATTTTGTTTAAAGTCCAACAGTCTAGCCTTTCACAAGATAGGTAGGTCTTACCCTTTGAACCTTCCCTTGTAGAAGTACCTATACTTTACTAGCTGACCAGTAGAACGCAATGTCTTTGAGCTGTTCTATTGTTTATGTAAACGATCATATGCTGCACACCAGATTCTTCCTAACTTATTTCAGTCCTCATAACTATGTTCATTTATGGCCTTGAACATATGCCTAGTTTTGTGAGAGTTTCTAAGAATTTATCCTCACATAACTCTCTTCGAAGTGGCCCCACTTCTCTCCCATAGGCTATTCTTCATTCGGAGTAGACTATGCTACTCTGTTCGGCTCATGATCGCAAGAATCATTAAAAACCAAAGGCTTATCCTTTCTCCACACATTTCATTATTAAAGAATGGGCATGGTAATAACATTCACCATAGTGATTCTAATAGTATTTTTACAATTAGTTTGTCCCTTTAAACCTAGATCTTGGGATCTCCAGTCAACTAGGTTGGGTTTCCATTGTATCAACTCATTACAGATCCTTTAATCCCATTTCTCTTGTTGTTTTTCAACTAACCCTCTATTTAACCCTTTGGTTAGAGGATCCGCAAGGTTATCCTTTGACTTCACGTAGTCAATTGATATAGTCCCGGTTAAGAGTAGTTGTCTAATGGTATTATATCTTTGACGACCATTATACATCTTACTCTTTGTTCTACCAATTGTTAATTAGCTATCGCAAAGAATGCCTATTATAGGCACAGGCTAAGGCCATCTCGGAATATCTTATAAGAATTGGTGTGGCCATTCAGCCTCTACACCATATTTGTCTAAGGCTATAAACTCGGAGACTATAGTGGATCTAGCAATTATGGTTGCTTGGAAGATTTCCATGATACAGCTGCACCTCCCAAAAGGAATACATATCCACTTATTAACTTAGAGTCTCTAATATATAATATCCGACTGGCATCTGTATAGCCTTGGAGAATTGATGGATATTTACCATAGTGCAACCCAATATCGCAAGTGTATCTCAAGTATCTAAGTAGTCTCACTATTCCATTCCAATGTTTAACTTCTGGACTACCAGTATATCTACTCAGTCTGCTCACTTCATAGGCAATGCCTGGTCTTATACAACTCATCAGGTACATCAGACTCCCTATTACTCTTGGGTATTCTACTTGAAAAGTACCTTCACCTATGATTTTCGATAGATGCTGATTTGTACGTATCGGGGCCCTATCATGAGACCAATCTTCCTTGTTAAATTTCTCAGGGATTCTATCTACATAATGGATTGGCTTAACACGGACCCTTGTGATGTCTTATGGATTCTAATCCAAGTATAACATCGGCTAAGCCCATACCCTTCAAGTCAAATCTCGAATTCAACATGTCTTTTGTGGATTTAACAATCTTATCATTGCTCCCAACAATTAGCATGTCATCTACATAAAGACATAGGATTATATATCTTAATTCATTGTCTTTAATGTAGACACATTTATCACATTCTTTGATTTTAAATCCACACTCTATCATGGCATTATCAAACATCTCATGCCATTTATTTGGAGCTTACTTTAAGACATAAAAACACTTAACTAATCTGCAAACCTTATTCTCTTTCCTTAGAGCTGAGAACCATTCAGGTTGCTCCATGTATATTTCTTCTTCTAAATCCCCATTTAGGAAAGAGGTTTTTACATCTATTTGATTTATTTCTAGATTTCATAAAGAATCTATAGGTATAATCATCCTAAAGGATGTTATTCTAGTTACTAGGGAATATGTATCAAAGTAATCAAGACCTTCTCTTTGGTTGTAACTGTAACCTTTAATTACAAGTCTAGCCTTATACTTATCAAGCGTTCCACCAGCTTTCATTTTCCTTTTGAACATCCACTTATATCCTAGTGGTTTACTTCTAGGAAGAAGATCCACTAATTCTCATGTGTGATTTTGCAAAATTGAGTCAATTTCACTTTTAATTGCCTCTTTCAATAGAGGTTCTTCCAAAGAGCTCATTACCTCAGAATAACTTTGAGGTTCAGTTTTAACCATGTAAGTTAGAAAATCCGGACCAAAGGACTTTTCTAACCTAGCTCTCTTGCTTCTACGTGGTTGTACCTGATTTGTACCTTTTTGTACGCATTTTGGTTACCTTTTTGTGTCGCATTCGCGTGTGTTTTGCTTGCTTTTATAGGTATTAAGAGTCATTTTGGCCTATTTTATTAGTTTTAGGTTTTTGCAGCCTTTGTGCGATTTTAAGTCGTTTTTCGTACTTTTTCACCCTTTTTCGTATTTTTGGCCGTAGGATGACCAAGCGGGTCTCGTGCACGCTCATGGCATCTATTTTGACTCCAATCGGAATGGAAATGCAAGGAAACACAGAGTGAACGAGGAGCGACAAACCGGCAGACGTTTAGAGCGAAATGAGAAAATCGAGCCGGAGCAGCCGAGCCAGTCGATCGACTGACTCATCAGGATCAACTGGACCTTTGACTGGAGTCCAGTAAGGTTGGCCAATTTTTGAAAGCCATAGTCAATCGACTGCCAGTCGATCGACTGAGACGCAGTCCAGCTCGGGATTTTATCACTTTTTGACATTTTTACCCCTGACGTTTGACGCAGTCCAACCTTCTCCAACCTTATCCATCCCCTTCCTTGTTGGAATTTGGGGCTTGCTCTATTTCCTTCAAGCCTTTACATTTCCTTACAATGATAAACCCTAGTTTAGTGTAGTTTTAGGTAGCTTAGCAGTTAATCTAGTTTAGCTTAGCTAGTTAGTTGTTAGTTAGTAGCTAGTTAGTTGCTCTTAAGCAAGTGTTGGAGTGACACCTCCTTCATTTGTGTTGTTGAAGCTTTCTCATTTGTGGATCTTGAGTTTAATGCAATTAGTAATTTATTTCCCTTAATTTTCTTGTGTTGTTATTGTTGAATGTTGTTATTGAAGTTGTGTTGGTTTTTAGATTTAGTTTGTGTTGATGTTCTTGCCTTGTTCTTCAATTTCTCATTTCTAGATTTTAGGTTGTTCATGTTCTTGCAAAAATTCCATTAATGCTCTTTTCAAGCTTTTTACTCTTTTTAGCCAAGCAAGCTCTTAGTCCCTAAAAGATGTATGAAACTTTCTTCTTTGATAATTTTGACTTCTTTGTATTTAATGCTCTTTGACCAATTTCAATTTGAAATGCTTGATTTTCCCTCCATGAATTATCTTTTAATTGTAAGCTTAATTTGATGCAATTAATTTAGAAATTAGGGGTTTAGGGTTATGGTTCGTTTAGAACCATTAATCGGTGCTTGTTGAGAATTGGGACTGACGACCTCAATACTTGATCAACATTCGGGATTGACAACCCCGAGTCGTGGATTAAGTGCTCGATGAAACCCTATTAATCGTGGAGACGAATCAAACACCCTAAACCCTCATTTTCATTATTTTCATTAAAGTGTCTTTTAAATTCAAAACTCAAACTCAAATCAATGACTATTGCTTTCTTCGGAGTAGATTAGTGTAATTTAGCTCAACAAGAGAATAACTAAAACACCGAACGCCGATAACATCTATCCTCGAGAGACACGACTCGGGAAAAGCTTACCGCTCTACAATCGACTCCGTACTATTGCGGAGAAGATTTCTTAGAGTGCTAAGAATTTTTCGATCAAATTTTGGCGCCGTTGCCGGGGATAGATTAAGGCGAATGGTGTTTTTGATTATTTCTCTTGTTATCTTAGTTGGTAGTTAGTTTAGATTTTTATTTTACTTTTGATGCTCGTAATCCTTTGTTGAGTGTTGTGTTTGTAAGGTACTCATTCGGGAAGCCCGATGCCGTCCGCCCACACTCAAGACGATCAAAGGATGCCTCCGCCGCTCAATTGATCCGGCCGAGGATGGCAAACTACCAAGCTAGCTTGCCATACGACGACCCTTACATCCAAACTCCCGAGTATCACAATCCGTACACCACTCCCCCAAGCTATCGGGTCCCCTTGACTTACGATGACCCGTACGCTTCGATTGGTGAAGCGTGGGCCCCCTTTTTTGATTATTCCAGGCCAAACCCTCCATATTCTTCCCCGATTTTATATCCCCATAACCCGAGCATGGATCCGTATGCACCGACTTGTGATCCTTATGATCCGGGTTTTGACGATCCATATGCTCAACTCGCCCCGCCCTCTTCTTACCAGAGCTTTGACTCGTATGCTCCCCAAATTCATGATTCATATTCTTGGAGCTACGACTTTTACAATCTACCCACCTCGAGCTCGTATACTTCGAGCGATGATCCTTACACCACTTTCTCTCGAGATTCGTCTATGCCCCAAATCTCGGACTTAGAGTCTCTCTTAGTTGAGCTCATGGAACGCCTCGATCGCATGGAGACTCAAGCCAAGCAAATTGCCAATGACGTGGATGAGCTTAAGAAACCGTGTCTTGACAAGATGCCCATCGTTGATGTGGTGGTTCCCACGGTCGTTGACGGCAATTTGACTTTTGACAGTCTTGTGAAAGAGGTTTGCAAGGAGGTGGAGTTGGTCGAGCCTCTTTTACCACCACCCGACGTCGTTTGTCTATTTGATCAAGAGGTGGTGGAAGAGGTATTGGGGGAGAGAGAGGAGATTATGGTCGGGGAGACGAAGGAGTATGTCGACCCATTTTGGGACGATCACATTTGGGTGGTCGACTATTCCCTTTTCCGAACCCCGAAGCAAGCCCGTGCTCTTGATAGTTCAATCTTCCGGCTTGCCCGACGTGCCCGCCTTGGTGATTCTCATCACCCGGTATGTCTACTCGAGAACACAAAGGCGTGGCATGATCGCCACCTCTTCTTGGATCCTGGATAGCGTCGATTGTATAAACCGTCGTGCTATAGACGTTAAAGTAGCGCTTATTGGGAGGCAACCCAATTTGTAAAAAAAAAAAAACTTTTTGTTAGTATTTTGTTTTTGCAAACCCCTGTTTGGTTTGTTTCTTGTAGGTTGCTTGCCTCGACTCCCGGAGAGGACTTATGCACAACCGCATCGACACAAACTCGGAGATAAGGGCGTTCCTTTTCCCTTACACTTTTTACCGCTTTCTAGCTTAATATGCAATGAGGACATTGCTAGGTTTTAAGTGTGGGGTGGTGGTTAGGGTTCGTCTTAGGTTTTTAAATTGTTGCATGCTTGCTTGTGTTAATTTGAGTAGCGTGTGTGTTATTTTTGCTTGGATCCTTGGTGAAGTGACGCGGTTTTGATGATTTGGTTAGGGAGTTTAGATTTTCGATCGGATTTAGTGTACTTAGGTAGTTTGACTTGTTGGAACTTTGTTCGGCTTTAGCTTCATGCTATCCTTGAGCTCATATAGAACTAGTGCCTCAACTAGCCTCGTCGTCGAACACTCTCTATAGGATTTTGTTTTGTATTTTGGAGTCGTCAATTGCTCCACGTGCTCGATCGAAAACATTGTTAGTTGCTAGTAGCAACGAGTGATCGGAGCCATTGAATTATCTTTGTATATTTCTTGTATTTAAGTACCTTATCTCCTTGGGTACCAAAAAAAAAAAAAGAAAAAAAAAATCCGAAAAAAGAAGAAAAAGAAAAAAAAATGATGATGAATAAAACAAGGATAAGTTATAAATCCTTGTAGTCATTAAGTAATAAAACGTGCAACTCTTGCACATTTCCTCTTTCTCCTTCTTTGTAGATTTGGTTTGTTAAAGAGAGTTGTAGACGATCTGGGCTAGTAGGGAGCCGATTAACGGTTCGACCGTGGATAGACCTTAGCCGGGGCAAGGACGAGGGGACCGACTTGGAGGGTTACCTAGTACTTTTAGGTTTCGGGAGTCGATCTAAACTTTATTTGTCAACGCATCATTGTCATCCTTTTAGCCGAGCTAACGAGCCATTGTAGCATACGACGTCTCGAATTAGGTTTTGTGCACTAGTTTAGGATCACCCGGGGGTAGTTTTGTAATTCTAGATTAGTATTGCTTGAGGACAAGCAATCATTCTAAGTGTGGGGTGGTTGATTTGTACCTTTTTGTACGTAATTTTGGTTACCTTTTTGTGTCGCATTCGTGTGTGTTTTGCTTACTTTTATAGGTATTAAGAGTCGTTTTGGCCTATTTTGTTAGTTTTAGGTTTTTGTAGCCTTTGTGCGATTTTTAGTCGTTTTTCGTACTTTTTCACCCTTTTTCGTATTTTTGGCCGTAGGATGACCAAGGGTCTCGTGCACGCTCAGGGCATCTATTTTGACTTCAATCGGAATGGAAATGCAAGGAAACACAGCGTGAACGAGGAGCGACAAACCGGCGGACGTTTAGAGCGAAACTATAAAATTGAGCCGGAGCAGCCGAGCCAGTCGATCGACTGACTCATCAGGATCGACTGGACCTTTGACTGGAGTCCAGTAAGGTTGGCCAATTTTTGAAAGCAGTCGATCGACTGACCCCTAGTCGATCGACTGAGACGCAGTCCAGCTCGGGATTTTATCACTTTTTGACATTTTTACCCCTGCATTTGTGTATAAATAAGCCCAACCTTATCCATCCCCTTCCTTGTTGGAATTTGGGGCTTGCTCCATTTCCTTCAAGCCTTTACATTTCCTTGCAATGATAAACCCTAGTTTAGTGTAGTTTTAGATAGCTTAGTAGTTAATCTAGTTTAGCTTAGCTAGTTAGTTGTTAGTTAGTAGCTAGTTAGTTGCTCTTAAGCAAGTGTTGGAGTGAGTGACACCTCCTTCATTTGTGTTGTTGAAGCTTTTCTCATTTGTGGATCTTGAGTTTAATGCAATTGGTAATTTCTTTCCCTTAATTTTCTTATGTTGTTATTGTTGAATGTTGTTATTGAAGTTGTGTAGGTTTTTAGATTTAGATTGTGTTGATGTTCTTGCCTGGTTCTTCAATTTCTCATTTCTAGATTTTAGGTTGTTCATGTTCTTGAAAAAACTCCATTAATGCTCTTTTCAAGCTTTTTACTCTTTTTATCCAAGCAAGCTCTTAGTCCCTAAAAGATGTATGAAACTTTCTTCTTTGATAATTTTGACTTCTTTGTATTTAATGCTCTTTGTCCAATTTCAATTTGAAATGCTTGATTTTCCTTCCATGAATTATCTTTTAATTGTAAGCTTAATTTGATGCAATTAGTTTAGAAATTAGGGGTTTAGGGTTATGGTTCGTTTAGAACCATTAATCGGTGCTTGTTGAGAATTGGGACTGACGACCTCAATACTTGATCAACATTCGGGATTGACAACCCCGAGTCGTGGATTAAGTGCTCGGCGAAACCCGATTAATCGTGGAGACGAATCGAACACCCTAAACCCTCATTTTCATTATTTTCATTAAAGTGTCTTTTAAATTCAAAACTCATACCCAAATCAATGACTATTGCTTTCTTAGGAGTAGATTAGTGTTTTTTAGCTCAACAAGAGAATAACTAAAATACCGAACGCCGATAACATCTATCCTCGAGAGACACGACTCAGGAAAAGCTTACCGCTCTACAATCGACTCCGTACTATTGCGGAGAAGATTTCTTAGAGTGCTAAGAATTCTTCGATCAGTACCTCAACATCTTCATCTTGTTCTTTTTCCGTTATCTCAATAGTTCTTTTAATGGAACTAGATTCTATTTCAGACTTAAGTGGAAGCACATGTTCAAATAACGAAGCATTTTGTGACTCCATTATCGTATTCTTTTGTATGTCTTCAATCTTAGACTCATGCAAAATAAACCGATAAGCACTACTATTATGTGCATATCTAATGAGTATGCAATCAACAGTTTTGATCCTATTTTCGCCTTAATGGGTATAGGTATTGCAACCTTGGCAAGACACTCATAAGTATTTATACGATGGATTTATTCCATTCCATAATTCATATGGGATTTTATCCAATTCATTGGGGCACCTTTTTAAAAAGGTAATTAGATGACAACACGGTTTTCCCCCACCTGTCTTGAGGTAATCTAGAACTCAAGAGCATTACAATCATCATTTCTTTCAATGTACGATTCTTTAATTCAGGAATATCATTTTATTGTGGTGAATAGTGTGTTGTGGTTTCATGACTTATTCTATGTTCATCACAAGAATTAGAAAATTGTGACTCATATTCACCTCCTCTATAACTTTTTATCACCTTGATCTTTTTATTTAGTTGATTCTCAACATCATATTTTATAGAAAACAAGTTTTTCTATTGCTTCATCTTTACTTTTCATAAGATACACATAACAAAATTTAGTGCAATCATCCACAAAAGTAATGAAGTACTTATTTCCACCACGAGTTGGTGTGGCCTTTAAGTCACACGCATTGGTGTGAATCAAATCAAGTGGTTTGTTATTTCGTTCCATACTTAGAAATGGTAATCGAGTCAACTTTACTTCTACGCTAGTTTCACACTTATGTTTTGCATCAATATGAAGCATATTTATGCATTTTAATTTCATCAACCTATGCAGGGTATTATAATTGAAATGTCCTAATCAACCATTCCACAATATGGAAGACTCAAGCATATAAACAGAAGAGGTATTCATTTTATTGATGTTTGACTTAATAGTCCTTACATTGAGCTTGAAAAGCATGTTACATTCATAACCCTTTACTACAAATGCTCCATTCTTGGTCAAAGTGACCACATTAGACTCGAAAACCATATGAAATCCAAACTTGCTCAACAGAGATCCAGACATAAGATTATTTCAAATTTCTAGTACATACAGTACATTGTTCAGAGTCAGTTCCTTCACAAAAGTCAACTTCAACACTACATTTTCCAGGCTTCTGATATCAAACATGGCAGAATTCTCCATGAAGAGCTTCTCCCCATCAAGCATCTTCATCAAGGACATTAAAGAAGTCCTTGTTTGAACAAACATGACAGGTAGCACCCTTGTCGATCCACCATTCACATGGATTAGAACCCACCAAGTTCACTTTAGGGATAACAAGAGCAAGGTGCATATCATCAATATCTTTGGTGATATTTTTCACCATGTGATCTTAATGAGTCTTCTTAGGCTACCTGAAACCAAAAGACATATGATCAGGCTTTCCACAATTGAAACAATCACTAGAACTTTTTTTCTTAAAATTAATTTTCTTTAGTTTAAGTGTTGTCTTTCTAACATTATCGAATTTTCTCTTAAAAGTTTTCTTTGAGATTTCAGCATGCTCAACAACATTTTCTTTATATTATGACTTTTATTGCAATTTCCCTTGTTGTCTTCTTCGATATGAAGTTTAGTAAAAAGTTCTTCAACCGTCATTGGTTTCTTCTTGTGCATCAAATATTTTTTGCAATCATTTCAACTTGGTGGTAGCTTTGAAATGATAATAGCCACTTGGAAAGTTTCATTGATAGTCATTCCCTCGAATGAATATCAGCCAACATGATTAGCAACTCTTACACTTGAGTAACAACAGTCTTACTTTCAACCATCTTTTAATCCAGAAAATGATTAACAATAAACTTCTTTGCTCCATCATCTTTAGTCTTATATTTCTTGTCTAAGGTCTCCCACAATTCCTTAGCCATTTGGACATAAGAGTAAATGTTGTACAATGTATCTGCCAATTCATTCAACACATAATTTCTACATAATAATCAGAATGGATCCAAGCATCGAGCGCACTCACTACTTGTATATCAGGWTTTTCCTCTAAAATTTGAGGAGTTTTAATTAAGAACCTCTCAAGTTCCAGAGTGGTCAGGRAGAACAACATCTTTTCTTGCCAATGTTTAAAATTCAAACCATTGGATTTTCTCAATTTTTTAGCATGGTTTACTGGGATGTTYACTACTGGAACATGGGTTGCTGTGGGCTGTTGGAGTAGGTGCCAAGATAGTGGGGTCCTTCGAGGACTTGGTGGCAACAACTTCAATTTCTTTCTCAGTAGCCATATTATAAACAAGAGTTTTATTTTGCGATTACTATCAAATACTTTTTTGGGAAATACCAAACAAAATGGTAAGCAAAAATAAGAAACTGAGACTTTTGAAATTCACAATTTTCTTGAAATTCACAATACAGAGTAAAATTTATTTCAAGAAAATTGTGAATTTCAAAAGTCTCAGTTTCTTATTTTTGCTTACCGTTTTGTTTGGTATTTCCCAAAAAAGTATTTGATAGCAATCGCAAAATAAAACTCTTGTTTATAATATGGCTACTGAGAAAGAAATTGAAGTTGTTGCCACCAAGTCCTCGAAGGACCCCACTATCTTGGCACCTACTCCAACAGCCCACAGCAACCCATGTTCCAGTAGTRAACATCCCAGTAAACCATGCTAAAAAATTGAGAAAATCCAATGGTTTGAATTTTAAACATTGGCAAGAAAAGATGTTGTTCTYCCTGACCACTCTGGAACTTGAGAGGTTCTTAATTAAAACTCCTCAAATTTTAGAGGAAAAWCCTGATATACAAGTAGTGAGTGCGCTCGATGCTTGGATCCATTCTGATTATTATGTAGAAATTATGTGTTGAATGAATTGGCAGATACATTGTACAACATGTACTCTTATGTCCAAATGGCTAACGAATTGTGGGAGCCCTTAGACAAGAAATATAAGACTAAAGATGATGGAGCAAAGAAGTTTATTGTTAATCATTTTCTGGATTACAAGATGGTTGAAAGTAAGATTGTTGTTACTCAAGTGTAAGAGTTGCTAATCATGTTGGCTGATATTCATTCGAGGGAATGACTATCAATTAAACTTTCAAAGTGGCTATTATCATTGCAAATCTACCACCAAGTTGAAATGATTGCAAAAAATATTTGATGCACAAGAAGAAACCAATGACGGTTGAAGAACTTTTTACTAAACTTCATATCGAAGAAGACAACAAGGGAAATTGCAATAAAAGTCATAATATAAAAAAAATGTTGTTGAGCATGCTGAAATATCAAAGAAAACTTTTAAGAAAAAATTCGATAATGTTAGAAAGACAACACTTAAACTTAAGAAAATTGATTTTAAGAAAAAAATTGAGAGAGAAAAATACATTGCAACACACATTTTGAGCCATAATATCTTTATCTTCCAAAAACCATTTTGGACAAATGAATATAATAGCTCGATGTTCTCAAAGCATAAAACACGATTTCACATTCAAACTTGTCATTCGACAAATGAGACATTAAAAAAATTGGTGTCTAAAGTTCACCCAATTTCCTTCCTTTAACTCATTTTTTCGTACAGTTTGGCCTATCTTCCTATGTCCGTTAACTAGCCTATTTCCTCTTATTTTTCCTATGTGGGACAAGCCCCTTTGAGAAATAGTAAACCCATTTCAACATTTACATTTTGAACCTTAATATCATTATCTTCCAAAAATTATTTTGGACAAATAAATATATCATTTCGATGTTCTCACAACATAGAACACAATTTCACATTCAAACTTGTCGTTCGACAAATGAGACATAAAGAAAATAGTGTACAAAGTTCGCCCAATTTCCTTCAATTTTACTCAATTTTTCGAACAATTTCCATCTTCCTATGTCCATTGTTTTGAAATATGCATTGGTGATTTATGCATGCATGCATTTTGAAATGTTTGAGAATGCTAGTGATATTATTTGAAGATGTTTTTCATGGCTGGTCTTCTACTTTTGAGAAATCCAGAGGTGGTGGATTCAGGATATATGTTTTCACATGTGGGTTTGTTGCCATAATCATCCCATATTCCAATTCGGCCTACCCTCGTCATAACCTTGTATGTGAAGTAGATTTAAGAGATAAGATTTCACATATAGGTTTGTTGCCATAATCATCCAATAGTCTGAATCGGCCTACCTTGTCATAAGCTTGTCTGGTGAAGCATAACTCACCTCTTTTGGACTGACCATATGACTGTAGTCCTTTTTAGGTACCCCTTTCCAAAAGCAATGATAACCCTCTTTTCCGGCATTGTCTGTTATGCACATTTTACACACAAAACACAATACACACATAGAACACGCACTACACATATTTTACACACAAAACTCACATAACATATATTTCTCATATAAAAAAACACACGCTACACAGCTTTTACCCACATCACACACGTTTTTTTACACAAAACATACATTATACATTGCTCACACAAAACATAATATACACATTTCACAAACACTACATATATTTCACACATAAAATACACATTTTACACAAAATACACTTTTGTTTTGTGTGTGAAATGTGCATAGTGTGTGTAATACCTAGTGTGTGAAATGTGTGTTTTGTGTGTAAAATGTGTCTAGTGGGTGTTTTATATGTGAAATGTGTGGTGTGTATTGTATGTGAAAATGTGTGTTACTAAGAGAATAATGGATTTCAAATGACTATGTTTATGATGAATTTGAAATCTACCAAAAATGAATTTAGAAGTTAAGAATGGATTTAAAATTATTTTAAATCCACTAATTTGAGTTTTAACCAAAACTGGGAATGGATTTGACCATTGATTTTAAATCCCTTCCCCTAAAATCTATCCTCAAATACCGATCCAAACGCAGCAGAGGTTATGTTCGGGCTAGGAGTGGAAATATTAGATTTGAATTTTGAATACTGAATACTCGTTTGTTTAAAGACTTAAATTCCAAATACTCATCCAACAATTTCTAAAACTTAATATTTACATCTTCTTGCATTTCTCTCTATTCAGTCACATAATGTCCCCCACTTCTTTTAAAATATATAAAATACAATATCATCTAGTTTTAATACATGATTTGACATTTACAAGTAAAAAGTAAAGAATTTTCTTCTTGTTCACATAATTTCCAATACCCAAAGATTTGAACACTAGGAATCAAAATAGCAACGAATCCTACTTCAAGTATGCCCTACGGATATTTTAATCACAGCACATGTTTATTTATTTTTCTATATTATTTGGGGTATCTTGATTTTAATTGCTTTCAAATATCAATTTGTCACTTTTCTTGCGATTGCCCATGTTAAATTTACCATTAGGTGGTAGATGCTCCATACATGGAACCAGTATTAAAATCTTTTTGCACTTCCACTAAAACTTTGAGCTACAAGGATTCGATATTTAAAGCCTTTAATCCTTGTGGGAACTATAACAAGAATAAAAACATCCTTAACGGAAAAATAAGAAGGGCGAATCGATTCAGATATTATTTGTTTAAAAGTATAAACTGGATGAAAATATACCTATTTGCAAAGAGAAAATAATTAAAAAACGCCTATGAGGATTGACAATCACACCCAGATAGGTCGTCTTTGAACCCAACTTCCTAGTTCCAATCAATAAAGATTTGACCTTTCTCCAGATCAAATGTTCAACAATTAAAAAGACCACGCCTCAGACCTTGATTTGGCCTGAAATAAAACATGCTATCATACCTTTATAATTAAAAGATTTGAATAGACGTGTTCACCGGTTCGGGCGAACCGGCCCAACCGCCGGTTTGAACCGGCGGTCAACGGTTGCGAAAACCATTGACCACAGTTTAAACCAGAACCGGAACCGTCATTAAGGCGGGCCGGTTCCGGTTTCCCCATACCCCAAACCGTAAACCGGCGGTTCAAACCGCC
>BMAC01000088.1:169539-199278 GCA_014905375.1 Phtheirospermum japonicum
TCAGTCGATCGACTAGTTCTCTCCAAATCGACTGGAGAACAGAGAGTTTGGCAATTTTGGGCGAAGCAGTCGATCGACTGACGCTTAGTCGATCGACTTCTTCTCAACCGATCGACTGAGTGAAAATTTAAAAAAAAAAAAAAACGTGAAAACCGTCCAAACCGTGAACCGGCGGTTTGCAAACCGGCACAAACCGTCTGGTTTCACAGTTTGGTTCCGGTTGGAGGTTTCCGCCGAAACCGAACCGGCGGTTCGAACCGCCTGGACACATCTAGATTTGAACAGTAAAAGGAGAGAACAATTGTGATAAGGAAAATGAAATGTATGTCACCAGTTCTATGGCGCACGTGACACGATCTCACATGGCCTCAATATGGGACCCACCAAACTTTATTGCAAGGTCAATTTGGTCCTCCCATGTTGGGGCCACCGACCTCACCAATCGGACCGTGGCACTGCCTTGCACTTATCTAACAGGTACGAAGAGAGAATTCACAATAACTACTTGATCTCGGATAGATATAACATTAACAAGAAATTAAAACATGATTTAAATTTTGATAAGAAAGGCATTGAACTGACATTGTAGACATGACCTGGAAGCTTCACAACAGGTGACATCAACATATGCATAAGCAAGGGGCAAATACAACGAATATCAGTAAGCATCACAAGACTACATCAAAACCGCAACGAAACCACTTGTCCGTATAATCGTACTTTGACAAGGTGAGAACACAGATAGAGAGAGTCAGAAGACAAAATTATGAACTGAATTATATAGAATTTTGAAAGGACACGCCTGTATCCCTTGTGTTAAGTTAGCCAGGCAGATATTTGAACAGTAAACTGAAAGCCCATAAGGTGTCACCAAAAAGAGCAAAAATATCCTTCACAAGTATTTTATTTCGTCAACATCCAAGTAGGAAAGACAATGAGAATGAAGAAGCCTTTCCCGGATTAACCCTCCAACGCGGATGCTCCAGATATAATCTCTATCAATTCCGTAGTGATGGATGCTTGGCGGGTTCTGGTAATGGACATGAAGATAAATCAGATTGGTTGGTATGAAAAATTAATACATAATAAGAAAATAATAGATGTATCATATTGGATGGTAGAAAAATCAATTAGATAATAAGAAAATAATAGATGAATCGAAGTCTATGCTTCTAAATTTGTTACAGCAAATGATAGTCGTCGTTCTACCATCCCAAGATGGTTTAAAAACATCAGTAGCATTTTTTGGATGCATGGATAACCTGACCTTCTGAAGGTGTGCTCATATAAATACAAGGGACACTCACAAAAACTACCCTTGAGGTTTGGTCTAAATAGAAATACCACCCAAATATCTTTTATTGAGCGTGCAATTTGAGAAATAGAAACACCTTTCAATTTATTTAATTTTGTGAAATAGAAACAAATATCAAGGAGGTATTTGTAAGTTTGACAAATATTTGGGACTTTTTGTAATTAGACAACAGCAATTACAGCATTTTCTGAAATTAACCCACACAATAATTGTGATTACAAATGTAAGAAACCTGTTATAAGTAAGAGTGAGGCGATCAAGCATATCTCCTGCATTTCTGCTGGAGCTGTCCATAGCAGACATTCTTGCTCCCTGCTCACTGCAAGCATTTTCTAAGACCGCATTGAACAAAACCTGAAAAAGACAATTAGTATTAATATCAGACGAGGAGGAAAAGACAAAATGATCCTATGCTAGGAAATCCAATCCAATATCTGAAATAAAGCTATAAAATCCCGACTCAGAAAGGTAAAACCTACACAAGATAACTGGAATTCTGTAAGATTCTGAAGCACTTCTGACTTTGTTTCACCACCCTCAATTTCATAAGAATCCAATTCTCCAAGTTTTCCCCCAGCTTCAGCTTCTCTCTCCACAACCTATATCAATATCAAATGGAACTATCACCCAACTTTTATATTATTCACAATAAGGTGAATGTCAGTATATTCAGCAGATGCAACTGATACCTCTGGAGATAATACGGTTGAGGTTGTTGGCACAAATGAGACCACTGACTGGAACTTGTTGTAAACAATCCTCAAAGCATCATACTCTACATTCTTTAAAATGTCGTCTGCAAGGACAGCAACCTGCAATCGGCCAATAGAATTTGAGAATCAGATGTAGAAAAACAGATTCAGAAGCTAAGAAACAGCATAAATACATTCCAGAACCAAAATTCAAGAGTTTCCTATTTAACGGAGTTTCAGCTACATTAAGCAGTAGCACATACAACCTGTTGTAAGAAATCTACAACTGGGTACAAAATGCCAACAAGCCTGACATAGTCTGTAAATGCCCCGAATATGTAAACACGATTTACAAACTCAACACAAATTGCCACCAGTATAGCCTCAAATGAAGCCGACAAATTATAATCAGCCAGTATGGCATGAATAGAGACTCTTAAAAGGAACAAGTTGACTATAAAGATGAACAATTACAGCCAATTTTCAGACAAGATGTACTGGAAAACCCACAGTTTATCAATCTTCATACTTGTCCCTCGATAAAACTATAGATTGCACAACTAAAGCTTGTCAAGTAAGACATGCTTAGAAACACTTGTATTAACATTTGAAGCAGTCCTTCAACTTTGGTGTCAGGAAAAACTCGATGAGATTAATTGAGAGATCATACAATCGTAATTATAGGAAAAAAGAAATTCACAGCACAATGCATGTTTCCGTCTTAATACAGGCCATTAAGGTAAAATTGCTGAATAGTCAGCAGGGAACATTTCTGGAGTTGGCTTCAGCAAGTGTTTCCATCAAACTATTACTGAGCGTATCCAAACATAATTTCTGAGTTCATGCAATAACTAAATGCATCCAAAATTGACGGTTGGCCGAGCAATCTAGGAATCCTACAATAGAGTCGGAATCCTACAAACTTTAGCACCCAAAGCTACTATTAAAAGCAATTTTATTGCACGCAGTAATTATGGTCAAATTACAAGAGCAACCATTTTGTAAGATTAAAGATCTTGGGACATGAAGAACCTGGGTATAATTAAGAGGATTCTTCTGCAACTCAGTTAATGTTAGCTCAATGTCTTTCTTCGAGTCTCGCACAAGCTGCGCCTTGGCCTTCTCTCCCAAAATAACATATTTACATTCCTTTTCAGGACCTGGAACCACACAAATCTCAGTAAATGACCTTTTTTGATAACTGATAAAGGCGGTGTGTGTGTCAGATTTAATATATATATATATATACTAGTTTAACACCCGCATATTACGCCGGATTTGAAAATGAATAATATTCATTAAAAACACTAAAGAAATAATATTGAAAATGGTACATATAAATCGTAACAATAATTGTTCTATTTACAGGAAGTTTATTTTTCACAATAAATAATTCTTACACACAAATCAGAACATTATTTGTTCTAATTACAGTAAGACTGTTTTTAATAATAAAGAATTTTTAAATTTTTTTACCGTGAGTCACGAAATTAGTTGTAAAGTATATCAAAATACCCTAAACTTGATGGGAAAACCCGTAGAAATTTGAGTTTGAACAAATGTAAAACATACAACACCCACATTTCACATGTGACTATGTCATATAAAAATTAAAATTTATAAAATACTGATAATTCTATTGAAGAAACGTCGTACATCTAACTTGTAATATATGTAATATTATTTTATTATTATTTGATTTTTTTTATTAACTTTTTGAGTAAAACACTAATTTGTTCGTATTGATATATAATATGTGTATCAATTCATTATATTGAGATTAGATAAAAGATTTAGAATATATTTAATATTTATTGTCCTAGGAGTAATAATATTTCATTATTATTACTTATTTTTATCTTTTTTGTTTCCCTTTGTTATTTTTCTTTTTTTGGAGTAACAATTATTTTTAATATATATTTTTAATTCATTATATTTGGATTAGATAAAAAAAATTAAGTTTATATTTTTTATATTTATTTCCCTTTTGTAATAATTTTATATAACTTGTAATTTTTTTAAATAAATATTTAAATTTCTAATAAAGTTATTTCAACTTTTATTATAAATAAAAATTAGTTCAACTTGTGTAGAGTTTTTCTAATTAGATATAACTTTTTTATATTTTTATATTAAAAGAATAAATGTAAGATATTGAATTAGTCAAAATATGTTAAAAAAAATATTAAATTAGGTAACATGTAATAAAAGAATAATATTGAATTAGACAAAATATAATATTAGGAAAATATTAAATTAGGTAAAATATAATAAAAGGAAAATACTAAATTAGGTAAACATTAGGCTCGGATGACACCGAAGCACCAAAAAAATTTCCAAAGCTAACAAAGCGTGTGAAGAAGACACGTAGGATAGGAGGATTTTGCATTAATATATAGGGGAGATACACACACACACACACACACAGCTAAAGACTTCTAGGAAACACACAATGTACCAGAGTTTAGCTTATGGAGGCCCCTGCTTGTCTTAACCGAGGTAGAATTAATACCACCACAGAGACCTTTGTCAGAGGAAATTGTGACAATAACATTCTTCTTGACATCAACACCTAATACAATAAAACACATGGACAGCATGTAAAAACAGAGTCACAATCTCCGATTAAGATGGACATAAATTGAAACATAAGTGAACCATTATAATGGCTACAGAGATAGTTTATCAGCTAAGAGAAAGAAGAGTAGAAAGGAAAGAAACCCATTTAAGTTGAGAAGAATAATATGGCATAAATAAAATAAAAAGCCACGATCAGCATTCTATGTGAGAATTTAGCAGCCAGGAAAATGAGTCTTAATTGGATTTTATGCGGGAATAGTGCATGATCTAACTGTGCCAAAACATGCCTGTTCTTTTTCATATACAAGAAGTGAAACTTTATGCCTGACATCTAGTAACTTGCACAGAGCAAAAAAGGGTTGAAAATAGGTATTCTTGCCATCCTTGCTAAAACTACATTCATAATAGCTCTATCTTGGTTAATGCACAAGCACATTTCCATGGAGCATAAACAAATAAAATATACGAGATCAGCAGGACTACATCCTAAAGTCACATGCAATACACAACTTCACATTTAAGTAGGTCTAATCAAACCTATTGCCTACTCCCATGAGATATACAATGAGTGATGGCCTTGAGAAGGCTGGGCATGGCTAGCAGTATCGGCTATGTTCATTTTCTTACACAAACACATAAGGAAAGGAAAATACCGAATAAAACTTTTTTGTCAATTTTATTATATTCAGGTGTTTTGATCTGGTCCTCTTCCCACAAATCTTCGCTACGCCATTGGGTTTACTGAATCATGCTTTCTCTAAGTTATAACACAATCTTTCAAAATCAAGCATTGCTTCAGTTCAGTATTATGTACAATTTCTTGTTCCTCCATCTTGCAACATTATAAGTGTTTAAAACTGCAGCATTGCCTCAACTTTTAAATTCGAGGTAGAAAGATATCAACAAACATCAGCAATACCCTCTCTGCACCTCATATGTAACTGCTCCATCTACATGTTTTGTGACTTGTTAGAAAAGACTATTGAATACGACTGGAAAACATTTGAACTTCAAATTAAAGAGTGAAAATCATATTACAGAATTAAATACAAGAAAAACCACTTCATCATGAACTCGTCATCAAAAGATAATTAGCATGCCTGCATGACATTGGTTGGGAGTTGGGACATTTCTTGCCTCTGGGCATATTGAAAAAATGACAAAGAAACTGAGAACAAAAATCTTAAGAAAAAAGTGAGCAACAACACTTTAAGGAATATGCAGCAATACACTTCAGGCACCCAATAAAAACAACTTAACAATAATTCTCCTTCAGATAATCATTGAGAAGACACCCGTTACAGTTAGTAATGTCACATCAAAAGAATTTCATAATGTGCATACTATCTAATACATGCTTTCAGTAGACAGCACAAAACACTGAATCTGAATGAACAGACACTTAACACCCACAAGCCACAAGTGAAGGAAAGCATAAGAATATAAGGATATGAAGAGAAAAAGAATCATGGAAAATTGAGATGCAACATATATATTTAGTTATGAACTTACTCGGAGTGTCGCCAAGAAGAGCAGTGAATGGTTGCCACAGCCCACGTGAATTTTCAGCCTTACTTTGAATAGCACGGAGCTTTGAAGCTGCAACCATTTTCATAGCCTTCGTGATCTTCTGAATATTTCTAACACTCTTCATACGGTTGCGAACTGCAGAGTTGCATCATCATCGTGAACATTTTCTTTTCTAGATAAATTAAGTTCAGCTAGAACAAGATTGAAATCTAAGGCAAATAACTAATAAAAAGAGCCATCAGGTTAAATTTGATCTTACCAACTTGTGTAGAGATAGAACGAACTCCCAATAACGCCTGCTCCCTATTGACATGTGTTGAATTCATTCAGCAGCGAAAAACAAGAGAGAGAGAAAGGGAGAGAGAGAGAGAGAACAACCGATATTACATGATAATAAAGATCAAACATGACTCCCCAGTTGCCACCAACAAAGAAAGCAATTCAGTGATACACTGAAGTCATCTGAGACATTTCAATACTAGTGAGGGTATTCTATTGAAACGTCTTGAATAATATTTACAAGAATATTTCACAAGCTTCCTTTGACATGATATTGGATATACAATCCTATCTATCACTATCTGAAATATGTAATCATACTTAAGAGTTGATTTCATTTTCATTTTTATTTAATTCATGGGAATTTAATTTTAAGTGCTAATATGGTTTCACTTTTAACCTTATTATCCCAAAATTAAAAAATTGATCACCCAAGTTGTATCACCTTGAATCTTACTCCCTCCGTTTTAAAATAAGTGTCGTTTTAGAGATTCAAATTTATTACAAATTAAGTGTCGTTTTAGAATTTTTTACCACTTTATTCCAGTTTTATCCCCACTTATTTTAAGAAATATAAACAAGTTTATGGTAATAGAATAACTAAAGGGAAAGAATAGAAGTAATTAAATGAGAATATTATTAATTGATTGAGGATATGTTGGTCAAATATTATGTTCCTTAATTTTGAACAAAAACTCTAAAACGACACTTATTAAGAAACGGAGGGAGTATATTATTTCAATACATTCCACATAAGTTTCCTACTACTGGATATTGTTGGAGAAACAATCTTGTCTCTCACTATCTGATATTTGTAATCATACACTTAATATATTTGCTTCAATTAATTATTCTCGAATCTTAATTTAAGCAGAAGCCTGGTTTCACTTGTAACATAACACAAAAACAGTAACACACCAAATGCTTCACACCTTTAGAAAACATTTCCCCAAACAAAAAACAGGAACGATGAAGTGAAAGAAGCGGGTAGCAAATTACGTTGCAAAAACATTTGTAACTTGCCATGAAGTTATTGAAACAGTTAAGAAACCATCAAAATAACACAAATCTCAATTAAACCAGAAAAAAAGAACTGTAAAAAAATCCGATTTAATTTGACGGTGATGACTATTGCATTTCCATTAGACACATCATAAAAAATAGACTAGAAAAAGTATCTCAAAGAAAAAAGGCCAAAGGTACAATCACACGCCATAAACCTGTAGATATACAAATATAAAAGGCGTAAAAGGGATCATATCGTACTTTGAAGGAGCGAGAGTGGGGCGAATGGGATGAGGACAGATGAGAGGGGCAGCGATCCGCCTACCCTCGCGTCTCAGTGCAGCCATCGCCATTTTTCGTAGTTTTTGATTCGATCTGAACTTTCGACTTATGCGTGGATCGTGAACTTTAGGATCTCTTTTCTGCGAGGGAGTGCAGTGATTTGACTGATGCCTTACGACGTCGTTTCTGTGGTCGTGCGCTTTTGGTTTTACAAGGAGCAACTTTCACTTGCCTCCCTTCAAAAGATGAAATTTCATTTTCACGAAATAAGAGCAACTTCAATGCAACGATGTTAATTAAATCTATGTATTTAATATATTTATATTTTATACAAAAATTCTCCAATACATCAATATTAATGTTAAAAAAATAATAATAATAAAGAGAGAGAAATAACATGATTTGATGATATATTTAAAATTAATTGTAGACATTGTCAAGAGCAATGTCTAGAATTTGACATTGCTCTTGACAATGTCAAGCATTTAATGTGTCACATAATCATTTTTATGTCATGTGTTAATTTTTTCACTTTCAACATTGTTCTATTGGAGATGCTCTAAGTAGGGATAAAAAATGCAAAATAATCAAATTTGTTATTATAGTTCTCTAAGTATGCTTAATAGGAGGTTCGTCCTGATCTTTTTAATTGTAGAAATTCATCGTGTAAATTAGTTTTATGACATTTAGTCTATGGACCGGATATCAGCAACCGCACAAGGTTTTGAAAACACTCCAAAAGATTTTAAATTCTTTCAACTACTTTTAACCCTAAAATAAAATTAAAATTAAAAAGAAAAACCACACACACGCAACTTTTCAATATTCGGTTTCCTAATTGTGGGGAATCAGATCCGAACGAAGAAGGGAGAAAGCAAACGCCTCTATCCCACAAACTCAAGGGTCAGTTTTAATATATTCGAGGAATCGAGACTTTTCTTGGTGTCGAGGTCGGAAGAAGAAGTGAAAGCGAAATGTTGCTTGAGAAATTGATAGTGGTGATGGGTTTGATCCATTTAGATCGGTCTTTAGATGGTTTGAAGGCTTTGGTTAAGATCGCCGCCGCCACCAACACACGAAGAAAAATAAGAATGAAAAAAAAAAAGAAAAATATAAGGCGCTCGGATTAGATTTTCGAACGCTTAAGGCCATCATTGCCATAATTTCATTTTATAAAAAAGACAATTTTAGATTTTTTTTAATAAAATATTTAAATGCTTACGTTATTAACTCACTCTCAACTTTTCACCAATATTTTCAATTCATTTTTCATAATAAATCATTCAATCATCAATCATTCTTACAAAAAAAATCATAAATTCTACTATTCACCCACTCAAATAACTCTAACTACCAATCATTTTTTATCATTATTTTACTATCTTTTATATTAAATTAACTTCAATCATTACATATCTATCTCATATTCATTCACAATCCCAAATTATCATTCTTCTTTCAAAAAAATCGTTATTCTCTCATTTCCAAATTTTCTCAAGTGAACTCATAGGCAATTGCAGCCTCAGCCACACTCGGGAAACCAGATTCGAATGCGCCTCGTGGCATACGGATCCAAATGCTCCTTTTCCTTTTTTTTTTTTTTTTTTTGGTTCTTATTGTTGTTCTTCAATGGTGGACTTGGTTGTTAGGCGATGACGGCGACCCATGGTGGCGGCGACAGCAGGGAAGGGATGGAGGGTGGTGAAGACTATGGATTGATTGTGTGATATGTTTAGTGTTTGAGGGTAGTCTTGAAATTTTTTATTTTTCTTATTCGGATGTTCTCATCCTTTTAGGGTGTCAATATCTAGTCCCTTAGTTAGGACTAAAAAATAGTTTTACCAAAATTCAAAATTGTCACGCATTAGGTTGAGAAATAATCTTAGAAACACAAATAACACATTAGCTAATAGCATGGTTTTGAGAAGCGGGCTAGATTGATCGGTTCAACCAAGAATTTTACTAATTGTAGTTAAGATAGAAGAAGGTTATTTGTGCTCAAAGGATGATACTGAGATACTGAAATAAGAAAGGGAGGTGTGTTCTAAAACCATTTGTTGTATGGAGTGGACGAACGATCAGAGGCTCGTGTGTCTGATCAAGTGTCCCTAAAAACACTCCAAACACATCTGAACTCAAGATCTTGTCAAATCATCTCATGTGCACATTTCGTGGTAACAATAATGTGAATTCGGTATTTGTATCCTCATCTTTAACTTCTATACAATTATAAAAATTAATTTGGAAACTCATAAAAGATGTAGTATTTTTCTTTGAAAATGCGATAGAAGAAATCCACTTCCTAAAATCAAAAGCTCACTCATATATACAGACTTTCAAACATATTTACAAGTTTCACACTATTTTAATAGTATTTGTTTAAACCACTACAAGAAATTTGAGGTTCAATGACGATATTTCATCATTTAAAGTCTATTTTTTCGTCATTGAAAATAACTGATGATGAAATTTGAGCATCACAGAGGTCATCACGGTATGACTGTCATATTAGGTGAAAGTGACAGTTTTTTCAAACGCATCATTAAATATTTGGTTTTGATGACGCTGATGTAAATTGTCATCATAGGTGATACTATTTGGTGACGCTGAATTCGTCACGTAAGTGATTGAAAAGTTGTCATATAAAGATCTATATTGTCACCATATGTTACCATTTTTAATGACGAACACTTATTATGTCATCAAAACATTTCACTTTCCGTGACAAACATAATTACAGTGACAATATTTATTGACTTATAACGACGCTCAAATTGTCGTAATTTGTATTAAATATTTGTCAAATATAATGTAATTCGTCACGATAGATTTGTTTTATAGGACATAATATTGATCGTCACTGAAAAACTATATTTACAATGACAAACTATTGTGTCACCATATACTATGAAAGTTGATGAAATGTTCTATCTCGAGAAAATTAGCAATATGTGACGAATATTATGATCATCACAAAAGATATATGTTCGATGATGATCTAAGGGGAACATATGGTGACAAAATATATTGTCATTAAATGAGTTTATATGGTGACGTGCCAATCGTCACAAATGAGTTGTTTAAGTGACAAGTTTGTAATCATTATATGACGGTAAAAGTTGTAATATATACTCCCACAAAAAGTGGCATTTTTAAAAAATAAATAAATAATAATTTGTTCATTTTACATTTATAATTTATTATAACATTCATAACTAGCCTTCAAATTTACAAATATTCTAATATGCAAATTTACAGATCACGGGATGTTCTAAGCAACAGTAGGCAAGAGTATTTTCTAATATATATCTATTCTAAATAAAAATGTACAATGTCATAAATAAAKTTATTCCCTAAACTAAAAGGCAAAAAAAAAAACTACATTCTTCGTTCAAATATGGTTGAGAACATAGTCGATAACGCAAATGACACCCAAATTCACCTTCCGTTTTCCATCATACTGCATGAACCTGAAATAATTTCAAAAGACCACTTTAAGAATTTAAATGTTTTAAACCCAAATATAATTACTATATAAAATTAATAATTGCTATACAACAGTCACACTTTATATTCTGGAGAAAGAAAAGAACATCGGAGCAAAGAGCTGAACCAATTACTTTTATGTCAATTAATTTATGCGCTGGCTACACTTTGCATAACTCATGGAATAATCTCAACAAGTAATAAATTACAATCACATCCTAAACTTATCTACATCCATATAAATAAAAAACCCCAAAATCTAATTTGTACAAATCGGAGGGTAAAAACAAAGCTGATACAGTAAAGGCCTGTTATACTTGTATCAATTTCGAGGAACAAAAACAAAGAGAAAAGGAACACACAACCATATATATGTAGTTCACCATTTGACAAAAGTGATTTTTTTCTCCAAGCCGAGAAACTTATCAAGAAAATACATACCCAGTAGCAAAACAAGAAATAATTAAAAACACACACACGAGGTTTAGTCTAATTAAAAAGATACCCATAAATCTTTAAGTTATAAGAGATAACTAGGTCTTTTATGATTAGACAAAGCATAGGGGTAGTCTCTGTAATTAACCAAATATTTAAATAGAAACTTTTGCTTACTCAAGATTGATTTATGAACATAGTTTGTGCTGTGAAGAAGAATGATCAAAATATGACTCAACAAATGAGTTTAGAAAGTCTAACTTTAGATATATTATTCAAAAATAATTCAGATCGCTGTAAACTGAAAAGAAAAATGACAAAATAACTCATTTTCACACAACTTAATAAACACATTGTTATCTTTCCTCACTACAAATAATAATAATTTTTTTTTAAATAACCCAAATCAAATGTGACTTCCCTTTATATGACTGTGTCCTTCCTTTAAAAAGGTTCTCATATCTAATGCAAATACAAAAAACAAAATGAAAAGATAGAATCACAATCTACAACTCTTAACACAACTTCCTTAGTATAGCAATCAAGTTTAGCCTGGTGTTCAGCTAACCAATCCATCCCCAAAATTTCACCAAAGTCGTTTGTATAGTAGTTTTTTTTATTTATAACATTCATTTTTTCCTTTTCAAACTTTTGAAGTAATTATTTACAAGTTAATCAAACTTTATTATATTTTTGTCTAATTTATTATGTTTCTAGTTTTTAATTATATTAAGAAATTATTAATGATTAAATATTTATTTAAATGACTTTATAATTATAACGGCTTATATTATTAGTCTATAATATTTTTTTATTTCTTAAATTTATAAAATAAATATATAAATTAAAATTATAATTTATTATATATTTTTGTGATCTCAAGCTTCTAGATTTATTTATTATTATATTATAAGATTTTATATTTTGATTTTCATGTTTTCTTCGTTTTATATTTTATTAAATAGTTATTTAGAAAAAAATATTTATTAAACTACCTACATAATTTATTTTTCTTATTTGTTTTATATCATTTGATAATATTCTTTGTTTTTTTTCAATTTTTTAATAGTATTCTTTAATTTATTAGTTTTTTTTTAAATTTATCATAATTAAAATAATTTTTGAAAAAGAAAGATGAAACTTATTTAAAGTGTAAATGAAATCAATTCAATATAAGTTATGTAAGGTTAAAAGAAAGATTGAACTTATTTCTGAATAATGATATTTATTTTTATAAAATATAATATTAGGAGAAATTGGTGGAGTGGTAGCAGGCTTGGTTTCACAAGTAAAAGTTTGTATGTTCAAACCTCATACCTCCTAAAAGTTATTTTTCTAGACCTAAAAAATATGGGACTCCTATAATTAAAATTTATGAACTCATATAATTAGAATCTATATATTTTAATAAGTCTCAAAACCTCTAAAATTCACAAGTAAAACTACGAACCACTAGAAAATTACACGTCAGCCCGAAGTTTACTAAGCGGACATGTATGATATTAATATTTTCATTTAGTATATGTATAGTTGGGATGATATATATATATATATATATATATATATATTATGGGTATATTTTATTTTAGGGTTTAATTGATATCTTACTTTAAAAAAAATCATTCAAGTTGTAAGTCAAATACAAATATATTCGAATTGAATTCGAATCAACTTCAAAATTTGTATATTAAAGAATACGAATATTTGTTGAATCTGTCAAACACGAATTGAGTATTCCTGATATTCGATTCGGTTCATTTGCAACCCTAATTCATTGGAAGCAATGGGTGCTCCCCAAGTATTTTTGGCTCTTATATTGAATTATTTACTCAAAATGACGACTTCTACTTATTATTTTATAAATTATTATTATTATTATTATTATTATTATTATTATTATTATTATTATTATTGTTGTTGTTGTTGTCCGTTGTTGATGTTATTACTACTATTATATATATAATATATATATATATATATAATATATATATATTATTTTCATAATTTAATGATTTCTAGACCATCCATCTAATAATAATAGTAGTTGTAATAATAATAATAATAATAATAATAATAATAATAATAATAATAATAATTAACTAATATCGGTCGATGACCAATTCGATTCTAGAATTTGGAGAAAGTCTTGAGAATATATGATACTTTTATAAAAAAAATATATGTAGTGGTACTGGATGTTATCACCAATATTTATCAAATTGTTATTGGAAAAGTCACCTCCTAAATCTTGGTGTGAATGAAATATTCATATTTGTCGTCACTAAATAACACTTTGGTGTCCAAATAAAGTTGTCACTATTTTCTTGGTGAAGTGACAAAATATGGTATTGTCATGAAAAAAACTTGTTGTGACACTAGATGTCGTCACCATTTTGCATGGAGAAAATAATGACAAAATATAGTGTTGTCACGAAATAAAAGCTTATTGTGACACCAAATGTCATCACCATTCATTACCAGTTTGTCATTGAAATGTTTCTCTCCTAACTTTTTTCTTTTCATTCCATTATTGTGATAAATTTTATTTAATCGTCATCAAATATGCTAATTAGTGATGAAAAATTAGATCGATGATGACAAAAATAAATAATGTCATGAAAGTGTATTATTTTGCGACAAAAAATAGACTTGTCACCATTGAATAACATATTATGACAAATATTTATGCGTAGAAAAAGATTCGTCATTAAACATGTGATTTCCTGTAGTGAACTTATATACATTAGAGATACTTAAACTATTTTACAAACTTCAAAAGTAAAGTAAACCTAAAGTTCAGTCCAACAAGTCATCAACCATGTATAATGATCCTCAAAACTCACCGGAACTCCAATAATCTAGCTAGCTAGATATAAGTTATTAACAGGTTCACCTACAATGCATAAACTAAATGAGCTAAAGCTCAATAAGTAGAAATTATGCATGTTAGATAATAAGCCATTGCAATGTAATTATACAATGTCATGTCAATGAGAATCATTTCTTCTAAACTTCTTTTCTTTAACAGGACCCTTGACCTATTTACTATGCACTAGAAAGAGCTCATCGTATAATCATAGTCATTTATCATAATATTCCAATCCAAACATCTCACATGGCACTGGGAATTCATAATCATGGAGTTAATCCATATGTCTCACAGGGCACTGAGCTACATATTGAAGTATCCTCGTCCGACTGTGCACTAACTCAAATATCATATAACCATGCATGGTCATGAAGTCAGTCCGTATACATCACAGGGCACTGAGCCACATCTTGAAGTAGCCTCATCCACATGTCTCGCAGGGTACTGACTCAAATATCATATAAGCATGGTCCACATGTTCATGGACTCAATTCGTGTGCCTCGCAAGGCACTGAGCTACATCTTGAAGTAGCCTCATTCATATGTCTCGCAGGCCACTGACTTAAATATCATATAAGCATGTTCGACATGCCTCGGTGTACTAGTACTTGTCCATAAAACATCATTCCTAGAAAACTAATGTCATGCATGCTCATGTAACATTAATTGTTAATCGTATTTGTACATGCTAATGCTTGTGAATGATATGCTTTATGAAACACATATTCATATCACATCATCCACATTTCATAATCACTGATGGCAATTAAAGTAACACATAATCATCATCATACAAGTACAAATATTATGCTTATGCATTGTAGTTGCAAATGAATTTTTATTTACCTCAGGCCCAAAACTTATTTTATCACGAGTCTAGACCAGCTTCTACTCTCTCTTTTATATAGATCTAAAACATGATTAAATATAAGTTATAACTTATTCTATTACATCCAAGTACCTAGATAACTCTATTTCTGATTATAATAGTATATTTATGTACATAACAACTTAATATAAAGCTAATTTGGTAAACTATCTATAAATTAAATACTAATAAAACCCACGGCCTTGTACATAGAAACATTATAATTATATATTCAAAACATGACACTTTCATTATATTCTAATCTACATTAGTTTTATTAATCAAGAAAATAAAACAAAAATCTATTATTAAATAATACACCTACTACTACTACTTTTGAACTAAACAATAAAATAAAATACCTCATACAAAAATGAAACTAACATGCTTCCTATAACACCTAAAGATAAAACACTAAATTAACTACTTATAAAAACACTAAATTAACTCCTAAACAAAATACTAAAAGAAATACATTGGAGACTGATGAAAAAACATACATTAAAACATCACCACGTGATATTCCCATGACAACCTTATGATAAATCCTCGACACCTCAAGAAAATATAATAAAACAAGGTTTACTAGTTAAAGCATCCCTTATTATAAGAACATGTAATATATATTGCATTCTTAGTTGTGTATATAACATGAAGGGGTACATACCCTTTTATAGAATCAAGATTCCTTTAAACTCTTTAATGAAGACGATCTGGGTCACTTGCCATTTATAGAAGTAAAACTAAGTCTTCTTTACTAAATATACTCGATGTTGGATAGAAGAAACTTAGAAATTTCCAAAGACTTGCGGCTACAATAGTATTAGTAAAGTGTCTGACATATCCTTATCATAATAGATCATAAGTTTAACTTTATTTTGGATGACACTTGGCAATGGACGCCACCTCCTCATATTATCTGAAATCAATATATTATTATTATCTACAAATAGATATATAAAGAGAGATGTACATAAGTATATATATTAAACTATCATATTATCATAATAACAAAACATGTGAGCACATATGCAATCATGTATACTTAGATATGACTTAATTACATTAACTTATATAGTTTAGATAGATACCTTAAATTATTTGAAATTTACTTGAATTATACTATTATTTTGTATAACTTAACATCAGTAGTGAATTAATATCTTATTATCTTGTCCAAAAGAAAATTTAAACACTTTGTTATATCTCTTATTAGCTATACTCTAGGAATTCTTTAGAAGTTTACTAACTAAATCACATAATGAAATCAAATATAAATTCAAACATCATATAAATTATCTATATAATATATCATGCATGAATCTTATTGGACAATGAGTAGTGTGAGAATTTGGGGTATTACATGTATAAACCATTAATGGAACATCAACATCTATTAAATCTAATTATGCAAGAAGTTGTTAGGAAAGAGGTTCTTGAGTGGTTAGATGCTGGTGTAATCTTTGATATTGGGTAAGTTCGACTAAAGTCGCATCTAAGAAAGTGAGGATGATGATAGTGAAGGATGAGATATTTGGAGTTGATTGCTATTGTGTCATGGGTAGGCAAATTTGTATAGATTAAAGGAAACTGAATATCGCTACTTGTAAAGACCACTTAATTCATTATTAATCAAATGTTAGATAGATTAGCAGGTATTGATTTTTATTACTTTTCTGATGGGTATTAAGGATATACTCAAATTGTGATAGGCCTTAAGGATCAAGAGAAAACTATATTTACTTGTCCTTATGGTACATGTGCATTTTGTTATATGCCCTTTGGTATTTGTGATGCACCCGTTACTCTTCAACGATGTATGATGAGTATTTTTCATGCCTTATTGAGAATGTAATGGATGTTTTTGTGGATGATTTATCTGTTTTTTATGATTCTTTCGATAATTTATTGCATGATCTTGCTTGGGTGTTGCAGCATTGTGAAGAGACTATCCCTGTTTTGAGTTGGGAAAAATGTCATTTTAGGTACGAGACATCGTTTTAGGAGTTAGAGTATGTGACAAAAGCTTAGAGATGGATCCTGCTAATATTGTGGCAATTAAACTCATATCACCACCTACGCTTTTTTCTGAGAAGCAGGAGATTACACCTGGACGTGGGGGAGAGGTGGGCGGTGTTTGCTTATTATTTCACCGCCGTAAGTGTAAGATTTTCAAATGTAGTAGTGTCGAGTAAGGTCGTATTCTACAGACACTAATTAACTATTTTATCAAGTACCACAATTATAGTAACATGAATTTTTTTTGGATAATGAAGATGCTTGAATTAATTAAAATAAAAATAATAACAAAACTAAAATAAACAAAACAAAATGATCGAGAGATACATGAAGTGATGAGGATAATTCCTTGATAATGGTTTTGATTAACAACTCTTTCATTTATGATAACTAACTTTTAATTAATGTTTATTCTATAGGACTTCCCAATGCCAATTCGTACTCCAGTTATGTAAGTAAAGATGTGTAGACTAAATTATTCGTGTGTCCGTCCACCTCTTGGCTGACATACATAATTTAGATGAAAATAGCTCATACGATAATAATATCATCCATCAAACAAATAAACATCTCATACCCCACCTACGTCGTCTACCTTATTGCTTTAATATTATTTCTTTCACGTTAGTGTAGATTGAATACTTGTAATTAAATGTAAACAATGTACAACTTCTCACCAGAATACAAAATAAGATACAAGCAAATATGAATTAAACATCAACAAACAAAATACTTTAATATCATAATACAAATGTCATCAATCTACTCCCATATCTGGAATCCAAGTGTCTATACAAATATGGTAATTACAAAACACATATAAAATGTTGAATAACACATGCTCGAACTAAAAGTAAATACAAAAGGATAAGATAAGTCACTGTAGATTTAATAATTCATTTGGTTTCCGTCGTCTCTTCTTGTGGATGGATGGATAGATGGTGTTCATCTCCTTAGCCTCTCATTCCTCGAGCTTACTCTCTTGAGCTCTTGCCCCTAAATCTCGCCCTCAAGGCTCCTTTTATGATATTTACCTTGTATATGGCGTGTCAGAGAATGTATGATGATATATTTTTATGTGAGGATGAGTGGGTATTCATAGAACTTCTTTTAGTTTTTTTAAAACCTAACTCTCATCTTTGTATAGGCTGTAGCTACCCAACTGACTTTCGCTCTTTAGAATAATTAATTGGTATTAGATTTCTTCTTAAGAGTTGTATCTCTACTTCTTAGCTTTTTGGGACACTTGAATAACCGCATTTAGATTTTGTATGAGAGAGTTGGCCCAAATGCTAAACCTGTTATAGAATTGTGTATTCAATTAGTCGCACGACTTTTGGCCCTTATAATAACCGAATTGGGATTAGACGTTTCTTAAGAGTATTAACTCTGCTTCTTATCTTTTTGCTGCCACTAAAATCATCTTAATTAGACCACATATGCAAAAGTTATGACCTAAATACAAAAAATGATCAAAGCTATCTTTTGCACGAAAATTACTATATTGTCATCTTCTTGTCTTTTACTTCTACGCCTTATATTTTGACGTTTTTGGGTGTTCCTTATTCCATCCTTGTGTATCCTATAGTCATCTAAATTGGGGTTGTCAATGTTCTTGTTCCAAAAAGGCTCAAAAAACTTATTATTTTGCTATGAAAAACAACAAATACAAGAAAAATGTAATATTTTCCAAGAAATAGATAAATCAAGGAAAATTACATGAAAAACATACGCGTAGCCTCTAAAATGATATAAAATATACCTTTAATAACACATAATCTTGCATGCGAACATAATCACCAGATTTAAACATTAGTAGTCCCGACCAATGCACTAAAAAATTAAACTTTGCTCTATGCAAAAGAGATTAACGATCAAAGAAAAATCATGTAAATCTCATCAAAAAACAAAGTTATCTAGCATTCGAGCCTCATGAACCATCCAAAATCAGAACGAGTCTCACCAGATTTTTAGACAATCTCATTCACGTTCCTCACAATATAAATGTATCATTTCTCTCACCACTCGTGTATTAAAATGTGTATACACTTAAATAAATTCATTATGTGTTTGCCCCATAAATTTGTCAAATGTCTTAAGATCTCCACTGCATCCTTTTGAGCAGTGCTTTTTATTATTTTATAATAATTGTACTTATTTTTATGTTTTTTTCTTCTTGTAAATAATCAATTAGGGTATTTTTCATATTTTTTTATATTTTTAAATAATTTTCATATTATACTCCCTCCGCCCCAAATATATACTCCACTATTCCTTTTTAGAATATTCCAAAAATATAGTCCACTATCTATATTCATTATTATTTTTCCCATTATCTTACTACTATAATCTAACTAATATGAATTTGTTAACAATCAAATTCATCAAGTAAGGGGAAATTAAGAGATTTTTGCATATTTGTTAATTCCAATACATTTTCTTAATCTTTGTAAAACAAAAAAAAAAATCAACACTAGACTATATAAATGGGACGGAGGGAGTATATGTTTTATCATTTTCTTAATTCTAGATTTATTAACCAAGTATTCATAATCTAATTATAAATTATTATATCTTATTTATCATATTTATTTTTTTTAAATATTATTTTAAAATATTTATTCATTACTTTTTTTGTTTATTCGATATTCGAAGTTTTAAATGATCAATTAGAACTTACATAGATTTTTTTCAAATTTGTTTTAACTAATTTCATAAATTTTATTAAAAATTTATATATGTCTTTGTTATCAAACATGTTGATGTGATATTTTTAAATATGAATAACATAATATATTGTTATTAGAGAACAAAACAGGTAATTACAAATTATAAAGGGTACCATTAATTTATTATCTATAGACACTAAATTTAATTATTAGCAACCTTTACTATACAAGTTTTACACTTTGCAACTTGAAGTATTTTTTATTTCAAATAACAACTTGTACTATATGTGACTTGTTATTTGCAACCTCCATCTAATATTATGTCAAAAAAGTCACCAAAATGGCGTGTGCGCTACACGCTCTTGAGCCCGGTGACTTTTTGGACGAAAAATGAGCCCAAGGTTGCATATAACAAAAATCGTGTAGTACAGGCTAATCGGCAACAAAAAGAAAAATTAGGTTGCACATCGTAAAAAGGCGTATAGTACAAGATGCAAAAAATAATTTTTCCTATTATATTTTATGTAAAATCGTATTTGAAAAGTAAATGATGTTGTAATATACTATTGTGTTTAGTAGTATTTAATTATTATTTTGACGTACTTAGCAGTATTTAATTATATGTGTTAATAACATAATATATGATAGAGACTAGTTATGAGAAATTATTGGTTGAGTATTTGATTCTTGAGTTTTACAACAAACTAATATCCGGTATTCGGAATACCAATCTGGTATTTTGAACCATAGGACAAACATGCCCTAGTTGATTTATTAATATAGTATTTGATTTATTTTATTTTATTATTGCTAGTCAAAGTCTTAAAGATGCTATTTGATTTTTAATTTATATTCTTTGCCCCAAATAAAATCCAAAATAAACTCCGGCGGCGAAGTAAACCAAGCGGCCCAGACGTCAAAATTCACCAGGGCATTCGCAACTCGATTACCCTCCTAAAATACATGTTAGACCATGACATCCATATTGGGTGAGAGGAAAAGGCCCCGATGTCATCTCACAGGAAACCTCCAAAGCACGTCATAAGAACGACTAATAAATAAATACACAACATACATCGAGTCCGGCTCCAACTTTATAGAATTCCACTTCTGGGTCGCAGCCTCTTCAATGGAAATAATATCTGCATGAAGCTCAACCTCATATGTAAAACTATAGACCATGAAACAAGAGGACCCGCCTTTAACGAAGCCCCGACATGTGCGAAAAACACCCCCTGACACACAAACATCCAAAGTGCTTGCTTCACCCCCGATAGTGTTAACCTTAATCCATCCCGGTGGTGGTCCACTTAAATAGATTTAAGCGAGGCTGATGCAAAATTCTCCCTTTGACCCTAAATAACGCGAAAAGAGGAGGTTATTACGTTTTCTTCTTATTTGAATAACTTCATAATCACTTTCAAATAAATTGATATAAATTAATATCTATTATTACGTTTTTTTCTTATTTGAATTAAACATTATTATCTTTGAATATACTACTCGAAACCTGTTTAAATCATAAAGTTTCTATGAATATATAGATATCAATCAAGATATTCATTTAGTAAAAAGAACATATCATTCCATTAATCAATCAAGATATCCACCCTAGAAAACGTGAACTTCTATTTATATAAAAATCATTCTAACAATATATCACCATATAATCTGTGTGTTTCAGTCCCTTCTTTAATTCCTAATTAGCATTCTTACATGGATTTCACTATATTCTTTATTAAATATATTTAATATAGAAACTTGATAATCACTACAAGAAAACTTGCTATTAATTAATATAAATTATTAAGTTTTATTATGTTGATTAGACATTATTATTAAGTTTAATATATTACCTAGAATTTCTTTAAATATTGAAGTTTCTATGAATATCTAAATATCAATCAAAATATTCAATTAATATTACTACTATATCAATTAGTTATTCCTTAAAGACTTTTAATAAAGATTTTTGTAATAACCAATTACATCAATTAGTCATCGTAATTCATAATCATGTTACAAAGTCAAGCACAACAAATTCGGGATAATTACCCGTAATTAGATTTGCTTGAAAACGTCTATTTTTATTTTTTAAAAAATCATTCTAACAATAAATCCTACCATTATGTGTGTGTTTGAGTCCTAAATCTAATGAAGCTTTGTCAAAATTCCACACCAAATATTATTTGTTCTTCCTTAAATATGTTCTTGCCCGATCCTTTAACGTGTAGACAAAAAGTCGCATCATCACTTGATACCTTGTAAGGCCTTAAAGAGGGAAAGTTCGCGTGATGGCATCGTACTCTCGGATGAACGTAAGCGGACCCTTGCTCGGGAGCCCATGAAAAATTGGGAGTTGTTCAGAGTAGAAATCGTCAAGATTGTACTCCCGCATTGCAGGGCTCAATGGAATAGCTGGTCGAGGGGCTTGAGAAGCGTACGAGTTGCCATACGGTTGAGAAGCTCGATAGTTAGACATTATCTCTTCTCTTTTTTGTTGAAATGGTTTGTTGAATCTCGGACCTCAAGGAATGCGGTTGAGGTCGTCGAGGTACCTTGCATACACAACACTCAACACATGAGATTAAACGTACCGGCGGAAAATAACAAAAACAAATTAAAAAAAATCACAAATAAACACTATACACAAACAAAATAAATAAAAACACAAGCAAAGGTCACGAAGAGCAAACACAAAAATCACAACCTTTAACCTTCCCCGACAACGGTGACAAATTTTGAATCGAACTTTTTACACTTACTTTTTATTAATAAAAGTTCATCACAAGAGAACGGAGAAATTGTAAGTGATAAGTTTGACTCGAGTCGAATCTCTCGAGAAAGACTAATCGGAAGTAAATCTTTGTGTTTGATCCATGAATAAGAAAATAAGAATAAACTATTCTAAACACGTCGTCAAATTATGGTTTGCAAAGTTTTAATATCTAAAACAACGATTTAAATGACAAGCAATGTAATCAAAAACTTTGAAAAGATTAATAAATGGGGGTCTAGGGATCTAGAATCGTCTCCATGATCAATTGGCATTTCATCGAACATTTAATCTACGAGTTGGGGTTGTCAATCTCAACTTGTAAATTAAACATCCAACAATGCCAATTGATGGATCTAAACTCATCTAGGTACTATACTCATGAATTCTAACCAACAATCATCAACAAATCTAAGAACATAAACATAAAACAAACATTAACATCCGAGCAAATATAAAAGCTTGAAGAAGGCAACAATGGGAAATGGACTTTTAAAAATAATAATTATTATCAAATGAATTTATGAGAATCAAATATCTAAATTTATGAGAAATTGCAATAAAATTAACTACCAAAACAATAACATCACAAATACTATAAAATACATAATCAAAGCAAACACGAATTAGAATAATTGAAGAAAAGAAATCGAAAGCTTACTTATTTAAGTTGGAGGGTTTCATACGTCAAACGAGGAAATACGCAAATCTAGACTAAGCTACATCCTACATCCGAGAAATGATCAAGAACACATATCCTATTAAAAATTAAAAGCTGAAAATTGCTTGAAGAAAGTGAAGAGAAATGGAGAGAAAATGAAGAACAATGTTTGGGCTGTCAAACCCTAAGGGGTTCAAAAGCTTCATTTCTAAAAACGAAATGTTATATTTATAGGGGTGAAATGAGGGCTGGCCAAAATTGGCCTTACCACCGGTGCTGGAAAATAAACCCGTCGATGACGCGTCGACGGCGCGTCGATTGGGTGTCGATGGCACGCATCGATCGATGGTTGTGCTTCACAGGTCCGAGTCGTATTTTCATTAAATCGAGCCAGTTGTGATCCTCGGAAACGCTCTTAGGCTTGATCGACTTCCCTAAAACAAAGAAAATCAAAATAACATAAAAATCTACAAAAGTAAAAGAGAAATACGAAAAGCGCTAAGAAGACGACAAAAGCTATGAAGACTCAAAATAAGGAAAAATGGGACAAAATACGACTAAAACCTGACTAAGGCACACAAGACAAGACAAAAAAATATACGAAAATCACACTCAAATATGTACAAATCACACATTGAACCAAAAAACCATTTATATTTTTATAAATATATTATTAAAACTAACATACATCTCGAGAGATAACAACTTCATAATTTATAACAAAAAACTTGATATCAATTAATATCAATTATATAGTTTTTTCCTTATGTGGATTAGACATTATTATCTTTTAATATATTGCCTAAAATCATTTTAAATCTTATAGTTCTATGAATATGTAGATATCAATCGAGATTTCATCATCATATTAAAAAGTCAAGCATAACAAATTTGGGATAATTAACCATATTTAGATCTAGTTGAAAACGTTTATTTTTCTTTAAAATAGTAGGAATATTGATTAATCAATCAAGATGTTATTCCATTAATCAATCAAGATATCATTTGCTTGAAAAGGTCAACTTTTATTTAAAATTTTTTTTTCTAAAAATGCCACACCATAAAACCCGTGTGTTTGAGTCCGATTTTTATAAAAGATCTTGCAAACTCTCCACACCAAAGCTATTTTTTTCCTTATATATTGCATGTAATTATTATTAAATTGTCCTAGATCAATCAAATGACATAACGAAATCAATTAGCGAACACCCAGAAATTATTACCTCCAACACACAAATATTATTAGATGGAAAAATCTATGATTACACATTATAACTACTATTGGTCATATCATTCCTTATTATGTATTTATGTAATTATTAAATACAACACCAAGTCATAATTTACTTGCTTATATATAAATATTATTTTGCAGTCATTTTTGGAAGAAAACGAGCTCATTACCCCACAAACAATATTTAATCCTGTCACTTAAAAATACAGATGGCTTATTCTCCCAGTTTCATTCAAGACATCAATCCATCCAAGAAAACTTGGAAAATTGAAGTCCAGTGTGTTCGTTTGTGGATGACATACTGCACAAACAATACTAAGAAACCTTTCAACATCAAGCTAATGTTGGAGGACAAGAAGATTCCACTATTAACTGATTGAATCATACATTATATTTTATTTATAATTTATAAGTTAAATTAGCTCATACTTATACAAATAAATTTGATTACATATTTTTTTAGGGCGGACAAATTCAAGCTTCTGTCCGAAATTATCTATTTCCCAAATACAGACACAAACTAGAAGAAGGTTTATTATATCGTCTCAGTAATTTTGAGATAAAACAAAATGAGGATGAGTATCAGGCCACCACTCATACGTATTGTCTTGGTTTGCATAAACATACGGGATCACGTGGTCTATCAAAGACTCTCTCAATACCCATGTATATGTTCAGGTTTGTTGAGATGAGTGATATCCATTCTAGAGAAGTTAGCGAGAGACAATTGGCTGGTGAGATAATATTTATTATGTTTCCAAAATCTCATATTAATGTGTATTTATCTAAAGTTTTAACAGATAAATTTGAATATTTAGTATATTATTGATACCCATGGATTTATTTTGATGTAGATGTCATTGCGGAAGTCATAGCTTGTGAGGAAATCAAACCAATAGAGAAATCAGGCCACAAGAGAGTTACTGTAAAATTACAGGATGATTTGTAAGCATACAAATCACATTACTATCTATTAGATCGTTTATCCATTATTGATTTTTAAAAAAAAAAATCTATTTATATTCTTAGGGGCGGAGACTATTAGTTGTACATTTCGGAATATGTTTTCAATCAAAAGGGCTTATTACTGGGAGAGCGGTTCTAAAGGACCCGTTGTAATTATACTGCAATATGCTATTATTAAGACCTACAAAGGTTCGTAATTTAAATTTATATACACTTTTCTTTAAATTATTTTTCATGCATATATCATTTTTAAAAATTATTTTATAACTACGACCTCTTTATGTTCTTTATACATTTATCTTTTTCCGACTCTCAAGAGTTAAGGGTATCCAATAATGCTTTCAAATTTAGAAAAGTTAACCACTATTTTAATTAAAGAATTATTGCGTCTGGCCGTGAGATATTTGCACAAAGTTTATCAACGATGGAAACATCTCAAGCTAACGGATCTGCCGATGACTTCAATTCGTCATTGGAATTCAGAGAGATTGATGAATTAGACTCAATAACCGATGTATAAATTACTAATTATAACTAGAAATGGATCGAGTTTTAATCATAATTTTTAATTTATTAAAATTAATTTTCAAAACTGATTTTTACTAATCTATTGTGAAGGAGGGATTGAACATCCAAACATCTTACAATTGGTTTTATATGGCATGCTCCAAATATGCCACTAAAGTCGATGATGTTGTGGGTTCAAAATGTAGAAAGTGTCTCACTATTCCAAAGGAGACTGTGGCCAAGTATGTCGAGTGATGTTTAAAAACCTAAATTTGTTTACATGCACACTATTGAATTTAATTATTTTTTAATTTATTATTAATAATGATGTACTTTTACAGATTTAAGATAATTGTTCGCGTGGAGGATGACTCTGGAATTGCTTCTTTTGTTATGTTTGATCCACAAATCGAACCTATTGTGGGAGAAACTGCAGCTGAACTCAAGAAGGAATTAGAGATGGTAATATATATTTTTTAATTCTTATATAAATAATTTTACAGGATAATAAAACTTGTTTATATTTTCACTCATGTAACTGAATATATAGTTTGCATTTCAATCGCTTCTTAAATTAGCTCGATGATTCTAATTCTTTCCCCGATGAGCTCGAACAATTTGTCGGTAAAAAAATATTTGTTCTATGTGGAAATCCAGAAATATAATCTTACACAGCGTACAAGAGTTTATACAGTGTCAAGGATTTCTAAAGATCTTCATGTCATTAGTCGATTTCTGAACAAAGAAATCTCTAGCAAGGTTATATATGTTCATTCATGTATATATATAGGGTAAAAAATTAAATGCATCCTGTACTATACGCATTTTTTGAGTTTGCATCCTAACGTTTTTTTTTGTAATTTAATGCATCCTGTACTATACAAAATCTAGAAAAAACAAATATACAATTTTTTTTTTAATTATTTATTTCTGGTGAGACTAGGTGAGAAAATATGCCAGAACTAGTTTTATTAAATAAATAAAATTTATTATTTATTAAATAATAAATTCGGTGAGTTTGCATATTTAATAAAATATGCCGGAACTAGTTTTAAATAAATAATAAATTCGCCGAAACTCACCTAAAGTATATGGGTTTGAAAATATGCAACCTCACTCGCGAGACTAGGTGAGTTCCGGCAAGTTGGGGCGAGTTGGCTGGTAGGAGGTTGCACTTTTAGAATTTTGTGAAGTACAGGATGCATTAAATAAAAAAAAATGTTAGGATGCAAATCCAAAAAACGCGTATAGTAAAGGATGGTTACAATCTTCTTCCCATATATATATATATATATATATATATATATATATATATATATTTGTTCATTCATGTATATATTCATGTATTAGACTCTGCTTTAAATGGGAATCCGTTTGTATGATTCATAATTACCTCATATTTCATCAGTTTTATTTGAAAGATTGAATATATTTATTCAAATACTTATGCAGTCTCCTGCCACTATTGGAGAGAGTTCAAATATTGGGAAACTTCTAATCTTATTAGTGAGTTTGATCTGGTGAGTCGTTATATATTTATACCTTTAATATTAATATTCTAATATTTTTGTGGATTTTTTTAAATAAACTGAATTTAACTTTTAATTTCTTACCTATCAGACTACCGTTTCTTCCATTAGGGATATTGCTAACTCATCTGGATTTACAACACCAAAACACAAGCGCATGGCTGGAGAGTATATCGATCTCGATAATACTGAGTTTTGTTCTCAACAGTCAACCACCGCAAAGAATGTCAGAGTCAAGGTGGAGAAACTCGATTGGTACATTTTTTTAGGATTATATTTTATTTGATAAAGACCGCTCGAATAAATATTTAGTATGCATCTGAATTTCTGAAAGATTGTTCTAATAAATATCGTACATTCATGTTTTGTCGTATGAATTATTATTATTATTTACTATAATAAATAAATATGGTTTCAATAATACTGTCACCCGCTAATTCAATTTATTTAAATTACTGTATTTTTTATATCATTGACATTGCTTTTTTTTTTTGGTTTGTTTTTAACCTCTATTTAACTGTTCTTTAATTATGATGTTCAAGTCATCTAATATATAATATCTGATTAATAAATTGTAATCTAATATATAATATCTGATTAATAATTTGTTGAGTTAAGAAAACACACAATTTCATCACATCTAATCTTCATTCAATACATATTATGCCACCGTAAAAGAAATAGTCGACGATGTGATCCAATTTTTTTTCCTACCTTCAATTAACGAAAGACATTGCTAAAGGATATACATGTGTAATTTTTAAGTAAATCTAAGCTTTTTAAATAGGACATGATGTACTTATCAAGAATTAGCATTAATAAGTATTCACTTAATTGTGGTTTTCACAATCTGTGTTTATGTTATTTTATATACAATTGTGTTTTTCAGAATAACACAATTAATATATTTTCAGAATATATTGTCATATTGAGTTATTTTTAATAAATATATTTATAATCTTACATCCAATAGAATATATTATTTTTAGCCACACCATATCTACCAAATATATCTTGAAAATATGATGTTAATTATATAAAAAGAAAGAGGATAAATCCACTATTTGTATATAAAATTTCTGAAAAATTTACTAAAAATATAAAATCATAATATATTTTTGTTAATGAATCTAATTAAACGTTTTGAAAGATTTTATTATATTAGTGATTTTTTTTTTATATATTTGTGGATGAACCAGTTTTGTTGACAATAAGATTACAATGAAGATTACGACAAATATATATCCTCACAAAATAAATATCAATATTTGTAAAATATACATTTACAAATTTGTGAATCAGATGTCAAATATTCATGATTATCAATAATAAATATTGTTATATTTTTAGATTCAATCTTAATATACTATTTTATAACACACCATATCTACCAAATATAGCTTGAAAATATGTCGTTCAGGAAAAGAAAACATACAAATCATGAATATTCATGTACAATTTCTGAATAATGAACTAAAAATATAAAATCATAATATTTTTTTGTTAATAAATCTTAATTACACATTTTGAAATATTTTATTATATTGGTGATTTTTTTTAATATTTGTGGATGATACCAGTTATGTTGACAATAAGATTACAATAAAGATCACGACAAAGATTTATATCCTTACAAAATAAAGTTTAATATTAGTAAAATATATACATTTACAAATATCTAAACCAGATGTCAAATATTCATGATGTTCAATAATAAATACTGTTCTATTTTTATATTCAGCTTAATATATTATTTTATACCACACCATATCTACCAAATATATATCCAAAATATTTCTTCTTGTGATTAAAAATTGAATACGAATCTCCCCCTATTTATATAAATTATGCGTATAATTAAAATAATCTACCAGTATATTTATACACAAAAGAAGCATAAAAATCATATATATGAAGATATAATGGAGTTTATATATTTTATAATATAATTTATATATGTCTTCACAATATATAAAATGACACAATCAACACACACACACACACACACACACACACACACACACACACACACACACA
>BMAC01000088.1:201627-215711 GCA_014905375.1 Phtheirospermum japonicum
TATATATATATATATATAGGATTAGGTTAAAATGAGAACCATGTTTCTATATGTGAACCTAGGGTCAATTATGGGCCTTAGATCTAATTAAATGGATGGATCAGATCTTTGTATTTCCTTATTTAATTAAAAGCATTATGAATGTATAATAAAAGCACTACTGGTGTATATAACTGAAAATATTAATAAAGCACTGTGATTGTATAATAAAAGCACTGTTGGTATATAATAAAAGCACTAGTTTGCAGGTTCGCATATAGTGACATGGTTCCATTTGAACCCACCCCTATATATATATATATATATATATATAATAAAATCCATTTTCATTTAATTTAAAATAGGCTTTACTACTGACAAGGAGAACTATCATTCGAATCATCATGTTCTTTCTCCATCGTCTTTATCATTGACTGGACCCGCCTGTTGAAGAGGTGATTTAATTTTAACTTTTTGGAAATGTATTGACAAAGTTGATATCGGTATGTCAAATGGAATAACTTGTGATGTTTAGAAGTCATTCTTATTAATTTAATAAGAAAAAGTTTAATAATTTTAAACTTTAATTTGTAAATCTACATTCCGAATAGGTACGACCCCTCATCAATTCACACCTCCACCGCCATTATCGGATCTGAGTAATTGTAAGTCTATCAATAGGAAGCTATTCATTTATTTTCGGTAGAAGAATTTATATATTGATATATGAACTAATTTTACATAAAATATAGTCTAAATACATATTCTAATAATCCTTTTCGTGTTGTATATGTGCATGGCAACTGGATCTTAAGATGGAATCAAAAGAAGTTATATGACAAATACTCAATACAGTGGCAATCATATCGGTATTATCCTTTAACTTTGTTATTTTACGTGCATAAATAGATTAAAAGATTATGCTGTTGTATATTAATTTATGTTTTTCATACTTTGAATATCAAAATGAGTAATACATTAATCTTATGTTCTCTGTTTATGTTGTTGTATATTAATCTATGTTGCTTTCATTTTGCATGATTAATGGTTTGTATACTCTCTTTATTTTAGTTAATATTAATATGTATTATTTTTATTGAAATCTTGATACAAAATGTTTCAAGATTTAATAATATATTTACTAAAATAGTTGGCAAAGAATACGTGTGTTGAAATGAAATCATCATCTGCATATTGGTTCATTTAGAAAGTTTCACATCTTCTGCAAATATTGATTACCATTTTCAAGAGTCCTATATTTTCTTAATAACTCTTATTATGTTGCATATATTTGTTCAAATGATCAATCAATTACCCAAAAAAGGTAATTACTAATGTTGTTTGATGTGGTTCAATCTCCAATATATTCTTCAAAAAGTATTACCTTATTTCACCCTTCCAATTAATTTTTTTCATACATATATATTGCTCTGTCTACTTTGAATAGTTAATTATATATACGCCACATACTATTTATCTACTTCGAATAGTTCAATATATATGTTCATTGAATTCTCTATGTATTTTGCATTTAACTTCTGTATACATATAGCTTGCAATTAATTTAGCTAATACGCCGCAAACTAGCAAACATTCAATATATAAAGTATAAACAACATTTCAAATGTTATTCAAAGCTCTCTTTACTTACTCTTTTAATATATGTTACCTGCTTGAGCATGATTAAACGTTATGTTCTGAAGTTTATTCCAGTGGCTACATATAACATTCTGTTTGGAAAATCTGGTTGAATAGGTCATTTGAATTGTTATTGACAAGAATGTATTTTCTCTATTAATAAATATTCTTGTCCTTCATGATTAATAGATTCTATACAACTCATACAATCATATGATAAATTCTTTTTTGTAGTCGACTCTCGCACTTATCGAGGAAAACATATAATACAAACATCATCATCTGTATTTGAACTTACGCAAAGTTTAAACAACAATTTCAAGATTTTATCCGGTGTAGAACCAACAGTTAATAACATCATTTCTAAAACACAAGGTTAGTTATTACTAATAACAATATAAGTACATATTAAAAATTATGTAAAATTGCTAAATTCATTTAAATGATTACTTAATTTTCAATGACCACTTATGTTTATTAAAAAGAAATATTCATTCTATATGATTGATTGATCAATGGTTATTATTATTTTATAGGATATGTTGACAATGGTGACACAAACTATAAAAGTGAATTCTTTCAAGCAATAATGTGGTACGATGTGTAGAAAGAAAAGACTACAAAGCCACTGCGTCTAACATTCTCCATGTGATGCTCTAATAGAAAGATTGAGTTACCATTCCTGACCCAACCTCCTCCAACTCTTGAAAACTTGCTATTCGGCGATGATGTTAGCAGCAACAAACTCATTGACAATATACGTGGATAAAATGGCATGTTTAGTTTCACTTCATTAGGGGAAAGATTGATACATCAATCAACAAAGGACAAAGGCCATATGTTTTCAAATTGAAGGTGCAAACCATCATCGTCTTGGAAGTTTGTTACCAACATCTAGAGACTCCCCTAAATTCTCTCAGATGTATATATACGACACTGATCATGAAACTCAGAATAGAATCAATGTTATGAGGTATTAAACACTATTTCCATCTCTCATTAATTTTCTTTGAGCTATATATTTAAAACTATTTTTAACATACCTATATTGATTCTTTTCACAGTAGTTCGAAATCAAGGACAAAATCATTTGATCCGATAATCATTGAACATATCAAGACTATGCTTGATGTTCACAATCCTTTGGTTCAATCATTCTGAAGTGTTAGAGAATATGGAACAATAGGCGATCAATTCGATCTTAAATTGAAACTTATTGGTGGCAGAGAAACTGATGGTAGAGCGTCCAATCTTCCTACTGCTTCTGAAGTTTCTGCTCTCATTCCTGGTGATTTCGATGATGCTTTTTATAATAAGGATATAATTATACAGAGAGGTTCTGGTTCTTTACAAAGGAAAAGCGAGTTGCATCCTTCATATCTTGCATTGCAAGACTCGTTGCTATTTCCTTATGGTGAAGATGGCTTCTGACTAGGAATTAAATATAGCGATGAATCAACAAAAACTACATAAACCGTGAGGGACAAACTCACCAAGCGAGAATCTTTTACGTTTAGAATTCAAGAACGACTGTGTGAGTTAAAAACTCAGTTATGTTCTCGAAGGCTTTTTCAACAATTCTTAGTTAATGGCTACACAATGGTCGAGTGTGAAAGGATACAATTTGTTAGATTTAATCAAGTTTTGATAAATCTGATAAATATAAAAATCTTAAAGATGCTATTTCAAAAGGTCAAACAAATGCAACTTCTACTTGTCAGAGAATAGTGATGCCAACGTCATTCAATGGTGGAGCTAGGTCTATGATCCAAAATTACCGAGATGCCATGGCTATCTACAAGTGGTTTGGATATTTGGATTTGATTATAACGATCACTTGCAACCCCAAGTGGCCAGAAATAACAAGATATTTAAATGTTGGAGGCCAACGATCCGAAGACAGGCCAGATATCGTATGTCGTATCTTCAAGATCAAGCTGGATCAAATCATCAAGGAAATGACGAAGTTGGAATTATTTGGCAGGACTCGAGCAGGTAACAATTATATATCAAACTTTTAGTTTGACATCTTCAGCTAAATGTATTATTATTAAATAATTCTATTCAACATCTTTCATTAAAATGAACGAAAATAGAAAATGCGCTTCAAGATTATATACTTTAACTGCATTAATTTTTCAACATTTGTAATTTACATGAGAAATTACTCGGATGCAGTTATCTACAAGGTGGAATTTCAAAAGAGAGGTGTACCTCATGCTCATATTCTTATTTTCCTTGATCATGAAAGTAAGATTCTAGCACCAGAGGACGTTGATGAAATAACATTTACGGAGATACCAAATAAAGAAACAAATCCACATATGTATCAATTTATCACTCAACCCATGATGCACGGACCCTACAACTCTAAAACGGAGAAATCATGCATTAAAAAAGGAAAATGTACTAAGGGCTTTCTTAAGCCCTACATCAATATAACTACTGTAGATGATGATGGATACCCAATGTACCAGAGAAGAGATACATGGAGTTCAGTGGTAAAGAATGGTATCACTTTAGACAACATATTCGTTTTTCCTTACAGTTCAAAACTATTGTTGAAGTATCAAGCTCACATTAACGTAGAATTGTGCAATCAGTTTAGATCCACCAAATACTTGTTCAAGTATATAAATAAGGGAACACTGTCTATAACTAAAGAGGCAAACAGAGAGGTTTCAAAGGAACAAGTTGTTGATGAGACTAAAAACTACTACAATTGTAGATATATATCTCCATGAGAGGTTGTTTGGCGTCTCTTTGGATTGAGTATCCATTATAGGAATCCATATGTACAACGACTGAGCTTCTATCTTCTAAATGAAAAGCCAGATTTTTATAACAATGATAATATTGATAAGGTTATTGTTGAAGAAGATGGAAGGGAATCAATGTTTCTTGCTTGGATGAAGTGAAATAAAAGGTATCCTGAGGCCAAGTGTTTGTCATATACAGGATTTCCTACAAAACTTGTTTGGAATGGCATAGACTGTGTTTGGACCATCAGACAATGGGGATTTAAAATTGGTAGGTTAGATTACATTCCACCAAGGGTTGGAGAGCCATAATACTTATCAATAATGTTGTACAATTCTCGAGGGGCAGTTTCTCACGAATATATATGGACCATTCATAATGTGGTGTATCCTACTTTCAAAGATGCATGTTATTCTCTGGAACTATTGGATGATAGAGAATACATTGATGGTATTATTGAGGCAAGTTATTGGGGATTACCATCGTTCCTCAGAAAGCTCTTTGCTTCTTTCATACTATCGACTAGCATTTCAAGACCCGAATATATTTGGGAAAAGACTTGGCATCTTCTTGCAGAATATATCTTACAACAACAGCGTAGAGTTATTGGAATAAACCTTATTTTCTATTCTTTTGAACAAATTAATATTTATTTATTTATCGTGTTATTATTATTCATGTGACGAGAAGATTAATATGTGTTTCTTACACGTTTATTTTTGTATAATCTTCTTCTAGATCTTCAACTAAGTGATGATATGTTGAAAAATTATACAATCATTCAATTGGGAAAATTCTACAGAATAATGGAAAATCGCTAAAAAAATTCTCTGATATGCCACTTCGCGATGATTCTTTGATGACTGACGGAAATAACAAGCTTATTCAACAAGAATATGATTTTGATAGATGTCTTTTGGAAATCAAACATCATAAATTATGCTCATCTTTGACGGATGAATAAAAGACAGTCTACTCTGAAATATTGAGTGATACGTCAAAGGATAAAGATGGTATTTATTTTGTTTAAGGATATGGTGGTACTAGTAAAACTTTCATTTGGCGAACATTATCTACTGCTTTAATCTCCAAAGGTGACATTGTGCTCAATGTTGCTTCAAGTGGTGTTGCTGCACTTTTGCTTCCAGGTGGTAGAACTGAGCATTCTTGATTTGGAATACCTCTGACCATAACAGAAGACTCCATGTGTACAATAACACCTGGAACATGATTAGCTGCTCTTGTGGTTAGGGAAAAATTATTCATTTGGGATGAAGCCACTACTGCAGAAACCACCTTTTAAGGCGGTTCTTTTTGGTCATTTACGACAGTTTTCGAATCGCTGTAGAATACGTCGCCGTTGTTGTTCACGGCGGTTCATGAACCGCCTTAAAAAGCATCACATTTAATGGTGGCTCAAGAATCGCCTTAAATGGTGGTTCAAGAATTGCCTCAAGTTAAATTGAGTGCAAATTGATATTTTCATAAAGACAAAAAATTTAGAAATATTACCTGCTCTCGTCTATCAATGTAGGCCTGCAACATGATTCCCAAATGGTCTATGGATTTCTGGATCCAAATCAACAAAAATGATAATCATTTCAGATTTGTACGATCACCACATGATACGAGACATTCATGTATCTAACCTTACCATTGTATTTAAAAAAAACAAAAGAATAACTCACAATTGCATTGTTAGAAAGAAATTTATGTTCTGCATCCCTTAGAGGCAAGAAAAAAGGAATTGTATGTTCATCAACTGTCATTTTCTCGAGAAACGACTTGCTTTTGAGAACACAATAGAACATCTCACAAGGTTCTCCTGCAGAGTTCAAAATTGAACTCAAGTACTAATTCTCATTTTTTTATAACTAATAAATGGATATAATTAAAGCCATAATTAGAATTCATTCTGAATAGCTCTTTACTACGGGAAAATTGATTTTTTGGTTCATTATATTGTCCATTTTCCAATTTAGGAGCAAGATATTGTCCACTATCAAAACACATACACGAAGTTGGCAAAATCATCAAAAAAGGTACAAAATTATCCTATTCGGGCTTGATGGCTGACGTGGCAGGATCCAATATTTACTTATCAATTTTCATTTAATTTAAATGTAGAAAATAAAAAATTATGCCTAAACTACCAAAATTACCCTTAATCCCTCAAGACCTCACGTTTCTAATCCCTCCAGTCTGCCCACGTTTCTTATCCTTTTTCCTTCCCCAAAACTGAGCGGTGACTCGGCGATGGCGAATCGGCCGGCCACTCGACGGTGGAGCGACGACAATCAGGCGGCCGTATGTAGGTGACGCTCCTCTCCACCTTCTCCGATGGGCACGGCAGATCTTCCGAGTTTTCAGAAATCGGCCGGCCAAATCCTCTCCATCTACTTCGATCTTCGACTCGAAAATTTGATGGCGGAAACTGGCAAACGACATCCGCAGCAACGGCAAAGCGAAGATGGTGGCTCGACGGTGGCCGCGACATAGCTTGACAGTGACAACGGCGACCAACAACGGTGGGGTGGATCTGACTTAAATCGGCAGGCGACCTCTTCGCCTTCAATCGATGGCGGCTGCGGACTAGTGAAGGGCGGCTGAGGCGATGACTTCTTCGCTCCGCGCGGGGATGCTGACAGCGGCGATGGGGCTCGACAGCGGTTCGATTCGACGACGACGCTCGACCATGGCTGGGACGGACTGAAAGTGACGGCTCGCGGGTCTAAAAGCGGCGGTGCTAAAATACGGCCCTGGTCATGATGACGTTCAGTGATTTTTCTCCAAAATCTGTGGCCGGGCACAGCTGAGAAGGGCAGTGGTCATGGTGGCGGCGGCGTGGTTCTCGACAGCGGCTGTGGGGGGTTGCGTTTGGCAGCGAAGACGATGGGGTCTCAAGAAATTCGGTAGGCAGCGATGATGGTTTGAAATTACCGGCGGTCTGTGGTGGAGATGGTTCGGGTTGGCATTCATGATGGCTCGAGGTCGAAGCCCTAACTTTGGGTCCGTATGTGGCGGCAGTGGTGATCCGGATGGTTCTCGTGTGTGGCTCTGAATTTAGTTGGATTGGACAGGGGTTCGATTGGGGAACGACGGCAACGGCAAAAACTCCGGCCGATTCTCGTGGGTGGTTGGGTTTCGGACTGCTGGCGGTTTGGGTTTGGGCACTAGATGTTTGGGTGGCGCGGCCATAGACGGTTTGGCCGGCGACTTGGGCTGGCCAGGAGCAGGCCGGCGTTCGGGCCTGGGAATCGAGCGGAAAAAGAAAACATGGCATCAGGGATGGCGACGATTTCGTTGAGGCAGAAACGGAAATAGATAGACATTACTAATCAAGAGTCTCGGGGGTATATTTGATAGTTTAGGCATAATTTTTGGTTTTCTGCATTTAAATTAAATGAAAATTGATAAGTAAATATTGGATCCTGCCACGTCAGCCATCAAACCCGAATTGGATAATTTTGTACCTTTTTTTGATGATTTTGCCAACTTCGTGTATGTGTTTTGATAGTGGACAATATCTTGGTTCTAAATTGGAAAATGAACAACATAATGGACCAAAAAAGCAATTTTCCCTCTTTACTACTACCAAAAATGCCAAAGTCCAATTTTTTTTTAACTTGTACTGTTTCATCATGTAAATAATATATGATTAGATAGGTAAATAAATCTAACAGATGCGGAAATTTAATTCACAGGAAAAAAAGGTACTCCCTCTGTTTCAAAATAAGTGTCGTTTTAGAGACTCAATTTAATTTCAAATTAAGTGTCGTTTTAGGATTTCTCGCCACTTTATTCCAGTTTTATCCCAGCTTATTTTAAGAAATATAAACAAGTTTATGGTAATAGAATAACTAAAGGGAAATAATTGAAGTAATTAAATGTGTATATTATTAATTGATTGAGGATGTATTGGTCAAATATTATGTTCCTTAATTTTGAACAAAAACTCTAAAACGACACTTATTAAAAAATGGAGGGAGTACAAGATTTCAAGGCAAATTAATTCTCCACAACTGAAAACAAAACTATAAAGTATAAATATAGTAGAGAATCAATTTCATCATGTTGAACCACTAATAATAACTTGACCTAGTTAAAAGTAGATTGCAGAGGATATAAAAACCTTTGCCACCGGATAATTTGCATTTCAAAGACTCCACGTAGCTGAATCCTCTCTATAATTTGCCACGTACTTCTCAGTACCATCATCGCCGTTGATTTTCTTAGCTACCAGTTCACATCCATGCCTGTACCAAGAAGTTTGGGCAAGAACTGTTAATATTGTAAGTGTTAATATGACTGATTATCCATTCATGATTACCAAAGAGATTTATTTTAGTGATCCTGGTGAGTTAATTATTTGGCACATATTATAAAAAGTTGACACAGTAAGTTTCTCGGTATTGAGACTAGGGCTGTAAACGAGTCGAGCCGAGCTCGAGTTGAGATGTTCTTGAGCTCGAACTCGAAAAAAATATAAAAGCTCGACTCGAGCTCGAGCTCGGTCGAGCTCAATAAAATAGGCTCGAGCTCGAGTTCGGTCAGTTTAGCCAAGCGCGAGCTTGAAACTCGCGAGCCGAGCTCGAGTGAATTTATATATTTTTTCCATTTTAAAGATAAAAAACAAAAATTGAAAGAGAATTTATCCAACAATTCATATTCAAAATATGAATAACCAGTATGTTTCATAAATAGCAAAAAAAAAAAAAAAAAAAAGAGGTCCACAATACATAAATACATATTTAGCAAAGTACCAAGCCAACATATCATCAAACAAAGTTAACAAGTACAAAATATAAACATGGCTTTTTTACTTGTAACCAAAATGCCAACAAAATATAAACTTTTAACTTGATCATGAAATCAATATGCTTCCTTCCCACGTGGTTGGAGTATGAACGGGCACAACTTTTCTCAAGCTTCACCTGCATTCAATAATATATGGTCATTAATAAAGGATTATACAACATGCAGTTTGCACGTGCACATAAAACATATGTCATAACATATTCATGAAAGAGCTATGTAAAAGAAAGACTATGACAATATAACTAGAGGAATTTAACTTACTTCATGAACCCGATACTGGAAGATAAATTTCCTGATATGTTTTTCCTCTCTGTGAATTTTTTTTAAAGTAAACAAATTTATGTTAGAAAATAAAAATACTTGCAAAAAAAGAAATCAACACTAAATTTAACTTACTCTCGTATTTTTATTCACTCCATGCATACGTCGAAGCCAATCTCCTCCGCAAAGTAGCACTTGCACAGTATCCGGAGAGAGCGATGAACGATATGAATCAATTACTCTCGTTCCAGCACTAAAGGTAGCTTCAGAAGCCACTGTGCTCACCGGGATAGCTAAAATATCAGCCGCTAGTTTTGATAAAATAGGATATTGCACTCTATTCATCTTCCACCATTCTAAACATGAGAAATCTTTTGCAATCTCATTCTTTTTTAGACGACCCTTCTCTAAATAATCCAARAATTCGGATTTTTTAGGCTCTGATGTCTCAATTTGTGCACAATAAGRATCAAAATCATCCCAATTATGTGCACCACTTTGTTGAATCCCACAAGTACTTGAAGAAGCAAAACTCTCTGAATGTGACGACAGTGAAATCCCATTCGCCGATTCAGAAGCGTACTCATCATAGAGGCTAGTGATCGCATCTTTCACCCTGGAYATATTTCGCTGGGCCTCACTTTGAGAATAAAGTCTGGGAAAACAAAATTCGACAGCTAACAATTTCTTTGTTAGATCCAATACAGCAGCTATAGCCATCAATAAATTGCACTCACCCCAATACTTGTCAAACTTTGATTTCATTCCGCAAACTAATTCTCTAATAAAAGGATCTTCATGATCTACATGGTTATCCAATGTTGATTTTATTTTTTGTACTTCTTGAAGAAACAAATTTGAATTAGGATACTCACTACCTGAAATGATGTGTGTGGCTGTCCAAAATCCCTCTAACAATGAACAAATCTTTTGAGCCTTCTCCCAATCTTCATCTTGAGGGCAACAACTGTAAAGTGGATCACGTTCACTCAACATTTTAAAAGCTTCTTTCAAATTCAATGCACAACTAAGCATTTCAAATGTTGAATTCCATCTAGTTTTGCAATAACGAATTAACTTTTTATCTTTCAATTGTAATTGTTGCACACATTCGGAAAATTGCACACGTCTTTCCTCCGAACGGTTCACATATTCCACACTTTCCCTGACATTACAGATGACAGCTTCAATCATTTTTAATCCATCCTGAACACACAGATTTAAGATATGAGCACAACAACGAACATGAAATAAACTTCCGTCACATAGCAATGATCTGGATCGTCGTATAGTATCTTTCATGTATCGAATAGCTGCATCGTTACTCGAAGCATTYTCAACTGTTATGGATAAAACTTTGTTTTCAATGCCCCAGTCTTACATGCACTTAAATATTGCATCAGAAATCTGAAGACCTCCCCTTGGTGGTGGAATATTGACAAAACTTAAAAKCCTTTTTTGCAACCTCCAGGATGAATCTATCCAGTGCCCAGTGACAACCATATATTCGATCTTTTGATTTTTCGACTTCCAGCAATCTGTTGTCAAACTTATTTTACTAACACCTTCAAGAATCTTTTTGAGCTTCTTTTTCTCCATCTCATAAATTTTGACAGCATCAGATTTACATGTATTTCTACTAATTTTACGCCATTCAGGCATTCCCCGTTTCATCATCAAGTTGAATCCTTCCTCCTCCAAAACAGTGAATGGGTGTTCATGCATCATAACCCAATGAGCAGCTGCCTCTCGCATTTGTTCCATGTCAAACTTTCCGGAATGCAATGAAGGAAGTATAGGAGAAGTTGTATCGCTTGGCATAAAGTTTAACACTGTTTGTTGTTCAGCGTCACGCATTGCAATCTTTCTCTTCGTGCATTTAGCTCTATGCCTCAACAAGCTTGATGTTGGCCCTGACTTACATGTTGCAAAGTGTTTTTGGKAAAAAGTACACTTTGCCTTCTTTTGTCCATCGACAGTGACCAATACAAACTCCTTCCACACTACTGACGTCTTTTGCCGTTTATTCTGGAGCCCCTCTTCATCTTGTAAATCTAGATTTCGRGCTGGTTCATTATCATTCGGACACGTTGGATTATTCTCTAACCTATCCGTTGCTCCCARTCGCCTTTGATTTTGGTTATTGGTCTCGTTACTTTCAGCTATACCACTGCCTATGGTAGGTGGGATAGTCGAGTCTTCTTCTGTCGACATAATTGATCAAAATCTTTCCTTTGCTGCAAGCGTACACAGTGAAACTATGTCAAAAAGTAATAGGCTTAATATAAACTACTTCATACATATTGATAAAAAAAAATAACTAATATTATATTAAAAAACAAATACAAATTAATAGAATCTATTTCACAGTTCATACATATTGATTAAAAAAAATTACTCAATATTATAGAAATYAAAATAAAATTTATAGATACTGCTCTACTTCAACAAACTGATCCAACTCTTTGGATTTTTACCATGCACCATACATGAGAAACATACGAGTATTAATTAGCTATTGTAAATCCAACTTGAAAGTCTATACTATCAATTTTAAACCAATGTGTAAAATAAATCAACCACGAAATATCTAGAAATAAAATAAATCAATATTACCATTTGAAGAGTTAAAGTCCAAAGTTCGAACCCTATAAGAATTTCAMTGTGTWGCTAAATAATAAAATAAAAWTTTTAATGTGCCTTGGCAGGATCTATTCCTAACTACAATTTATTTTTATTCTTATTTTATACTACCTATTAGAGTGAATTATAAACTGTTAAATAAGTTCACCTCATTGCAGTTTTTCATAAAAACTGGAGGTAAAAGAAAGGTGAGAGGTAAATCATAAATATTCTCATCAATTCATGCATATGCCCTTCTACTCATAAAGTACTATACGGTGAAAAAAGATTTCAGAACCTAAAGGTCCATAACAAGCAAAACAAACAAAACTGTACAAATATTACCCACCAAATATTAATGGGAAATGGACAAAATATATACAAAATAAAACAATATTTTAAAAGCTTTATGCAGTTTCCTAGCTGTATGTGCATGATATGAACTTTACACCAAAATGTTAAAAAAAAAGGTTAAAAGGAAGAAAAAGTGCTAATTGTTAACTGGAGAGAGTAAATATTGATTAATTGGTTGTCTCAGCTTTCATCTCGGTGTTAAAAACAGCGACTTGTGAAATAGAAAGGCGATGGGAATAAAAATAGAGACAGACCCACCTTGGGATAAAAAAAAAGGAAAAAAAAATCAAAGCTTACCAGATTTAAAATTGGAACGAGAAGCACTTGAAACTCTTAGGTTATAGATATGGACAATAAGGATGAAATGAGAAGCTCCGATTTTTTTGTAAGTAATAAAAGTTGAAATCTAGGGTTTACTGAACAAAAGAAAAAATCTCTCACCCATCGTCGCTTCAATCGAATAAATTATTTAGAGGTAAAGAAAAACTAAATATAATGGAGAATTTGAATTATGGAGAAATTAATAGATGACGATTAAGAGTGAGAAAGTTGGCAAAAATAGAAACTGGGAAGTTGGAGAAGACGACTGGTTAGGATTTTTTGCTCTTTTCCTTTGGGAGTTGGGTTCGTGTGACTTAATGAAGTTTAAGTAATTAGAAAAATATTTTAATAACATAAAAAATACCATATATATATATATATTATATATAATGTATGTGTGTATGTGTTTTTGGCTCGATAGGCTCGACGAGCTATCGAGCCTGTATTAAATGAGCTCGAACTCGGCTCAACATACAATCGAGCCAGCTCGAGCTCGGCTCGAGCTCGGTCAATATCGAACTCGAGTCGATCTTTGACCGAGTTGCTCGCGAGCGACTCGCGAGTGGCTCGACTCGTTTACAGCCCTAGTTACAACCAAGTGTTGGGAAATGGGAATACCTTGGATATTTGTGGGATTGGTTATATTCTTTCAGAAATATAATTTGAGATTGAACCAGGATTATGAGTGCCATTGTACCTTTGAGTATCCATAAACTTGATTATATTTAGTGGATGTCGCATGACTTAATTTGCTAATTATCGTTGCCGTTTTCCTTGATAAGAATGATATCCATCATTTGTCTTTGCTTACAGAGTTATTAAGTTGTTATTATGACATATACATTGGAATCACTATGAATCTATTTCACACAATAGTGGTTCAACATCTGTGGCAGGTTATATTACAGTATGTGCTGACTTAACTAATCATGTATTCGTGTATGAATTTGTAGTAACATGGACATTATCATGTGTTGATTTCTGTTAGTAAACGCTTTCTTACTAACCATGCAGAAACCCAMCACCAATTTAATACCCGAGAAAATGATTGGGGTTTTACTTCCTTTATCCCGCATTATCGCAATTTCTGAATTCTGGTGTTGCTAAACTTCTTCAACCTACAACATAGTATTGGATGCAATCTCATTAGCAGTGATGACAATAATTAAGGATAATTATTAATACTTCCGAACTTTATAGAATTATGCACACCTTTTCTTGATATCTTTTTCATTTTTCGGTTAACTACTGTGTTTGAAATATAAGAAGTTTTTTTTTTTTTTTTTGGAATTTTTTTAAACTGCCAATGATGATTGATGTTGTGTATTGTA
>BMAC01000088.1:215736-256415 GCA_014905375.1 Phtheirospermum japonicum
CATAATTGATCAAAATCTTTCCTTTGCTGCAAGTGTACACAGTGAAACTATGTCAAAAAGTAATAGGCTTAATATAAACTACTTCATACATATTGAAAAAAAAAATAACTAATATTATATTAAAAAACAAATACAAATTAATAGAATCTATTTCACAGTTCATACATATTGATTAAAAAAAATTACTCAATATTATAGAAATGAAAATAAATATTATAGATACTGCTCTACTTCAACAAACTGATCCAACTCTTTGGATTTTTACCATGCACCATACATGAGAAACATACGAGTATTAATTAGCTATTGTAAATCCAACTGAAAGTCTATACTATCAATTTTAAACCAATGTGTAAAATAAATCAACCACGAAATATCTAGAAATAAAATAAATCAATATTACCATTTGAAGAGTTAAAGTCCAAAGTTCGAACCCTATAAGAATTTCAGTGTGTTGCTAAATAATAAAATAAAAATTTTAATGTGCCTTGGCAGGATCTATTCCTAACTACAATTTATTTTTATTCTTATTTTATACTACCTATTAGAGTGAATTATAAACTGTTAAATAAGTTCACCTCATTGCAGGTTTTCATAAAAACTGGAGGTAAAAGAAAGGTGAGAGGTAAATCATAAATATTCTCATCAATTCATGCATATGCCCTTCTACTCATAAAGTACTATACGGTGAAAAAAGATTTCAGAACCTAAAGGTCCATAACAAGCAAAACAAACAAAACTGTACAAATATTACCCACCAAATATTAATGGGAAATGGACAAAATATATACAAAATAAAACAATATTTTAAAAGCTTTATGCAGTTTCCTAGCTGTATGTGCATGATATGAACTTTACACCAAAATGTTAAAAAAAAAAGGTTAAAAGGAAGAAAAAGTGCTAATTGTTAACTGGAGAGAGTAAATATTGATTAATTGGTTGTCTCAGCTTTCATCTCGGTGTTAAAAACAGCGACTTGTGAAATAGAAAGGCGATGGGAATAAAAATAGAGACAGACCCACCTTGCGATAAAAAAAAAGGAAAAAAAAATCAAAGCTTACCAGATTTAAAATTGGAACGAGAAGCACTTGAAACTCTTAGGTTATAGATATGGACTATAAGGATGAAATGAGAAGCTCCGATTTTTTTGTAAGTAATAAAAGTTGAAATCTAGGGTTTACTGAACAAAAGAAAAAATCTCTCACCCATCGTCGCTTCAATCGAATAAATTATTTAGAGGTAAAGAAAAACTAAATATAATGGAGAATTTCAATTATGGAGAAATTAATAGATGGCGATTAAGAGTGAGAAAGTTGGCAAAAATAGAAACTGGGAAGTTGGAAAAGACGACTGGTTAGGATTTTTTGCTCTTTTCCTTTGGGAGTTGGGTTCGTGTGACTTAATGAAGTTTAAGTAATTAGAAAAATATTTAATAACATAAAAAATACCATATATATATATATATATATATATATAATGTATGTGTGTATGTGTTTTTTGGCTCGATAGGCTCGACGAGCTATCGAGCCTGTATTAAATGAGCTCGAACTCGGCTCAACATACAATCGAGCCAGCTCGAGCTCGGCTCGAGCTCGGTCAATATCGAACTCGAGTCGATCTTTGACCGAGTTGCTCGCGAGCGACTCGCGAGTGGGCTCGACTCGTTTACATCCCTAATTGAGACATGCCCGCTGATATGTCGTGACGCTAAAGAAATGAAAAAAAATTGCTTAAGAATATATTTTTTGTTTCAAAAAACTGTGAAATAATATTTTTCTTATCGAACAAAGCGACAAGAAAAGCCGGCGGACCGTATTAATAGTTTAAATATTAGTTTTGAGAGTTTTTTAATATTTTTGTAACATACTTGTCAGATACTAAGTGATGATATATGATAGTTATACGTGATGATATATGGTAGTTATACGTGATGATATGTGTCAAAAATTTAGAGTCTAGGGTATACTTTTTCATTTTAGGATTTAGCTTACATTTTAGGGTTTGGTATTCAATTTTTAGGGTTTAATATATCATTTTACAGTTTAGTTTTTTATTTTTTTATTTGATTTTCCATTTAGAGTCCTGACAAAAATCTATCATTCTGCCAGTTATATGTGATGATATGTGGTAGTTATATGTGATGATATGTGACATGTGGTAGTTATATGTGATGATATGTGGTAGTTATATGTGATGATATGTGTCAGTTATATGTGATGATATATGATAGAAATTTAGGATTTAGAGTTTAATATTCAATTTCATGGTTTAGTTTTTTATTTTAGGGATAATTTTCTATTTTTAGGGTTTAACTTTTTCTTTTAGGTTTATTTTTTTTAATTATAGGGTTTTAAATTTTAGATTTAGAATTTCAATTACTTGTGATAATGTGTATCAGTTATATGTAATGATATGTAACAGTTATATTTGATGATATATGCCAGTTATATGCGATGATAAATTAAATTACAGGGTGCACCTTACAAGGTGCACCTGTATCCATAGTATACTCTCTCCTATTAAAGAGCATAATATGACATGTCTAATAATTTGATAGGCATGCCACAAAAATCATCATTGTACGCACGCATATGCACTCTGCACACTAGAGCCTACTATGTAGATATAATGTAAAAAATGCAAAGAAAAGCTTAAGAAGTTGGTGTTCAGGAAGTGCATAATCATCAGAGTCCACGAAGTGCATAATCAACAAAGAAAAGCCTATTATATGCCTCTAATTAATTAGATTATTCTTATGCTATCAACCAAAGTGATAAAACCAAAAAGATTGGTTACCAATAATATGGGGTACTAACCTCAAACAAGAGATCAGCGACCTAAACAGCTCCCAATTTCCGTCACATCGACCTGATAAGCCTCCAAAACTCTTCTTGGCGACCTACCCAATCCTGCAAAATAACACCTTCAGCCGAGTCGGTGATCAGACCCGGTGAAGGTCCTCCGATACTTAAGTCAGATAGTGCAAGAGATAATTCAGAGATCAATCCGTCAACAATAATGATTTCAACTTAGAAAATAAAGAGAGGTATGCACCCCTTTTATAGAGACAAGAGAAGTGTCCTCCAAGCCAGGGTTTCCTTCTCCCACTACAATTCCATAAATATCGGGACCGACTCAGAATTAGAATTTCTCCTATATACTAAATTCCCATAAATAATAGATCTCTCGATTAAATTATCAGAATAGGCCTGGGCCTGTTATTGTTTTCATATAGTTCGTCGGGACCTCATAGACCATTCATATAAGCCCATTTAGGTCTGGTATTTATAAAGCCCTTAACCAAGCTCAGCAGCTAGCGCCCAACATACAAAAGCTTAAGAGGTCGCGACCCTATATGAAAACACATTCTCATACTCCAGGTCGCTACTCTTCAAACCAGCTCGCTACTTGATAAAACTATCTCGCTCACCTCCTAGAAGAAATGCTCATTCCAAGAGATGAGGCCGCTTACCATAAATACTCATATATATTACGTAAGGATTTTTAGTGACGTATCAGCTAGTCCCCCATGTTCTAGTCGATTGAGGTACGAAATTAGGTAGGACATGTAAACAGAGTTAAAAAGAGCACAACCACCTAAAACAGCAATAAAACATAAATACATAAATAAATCATTCTTCTACCTTACCAAACCATATTTCAGAATCGCCTAGCTCAACATACCGAGCTATAATACCAATCATCCTATAAGAAAGTACCACGTAAGCCCACGACCTCCAAAATATCAGCTCGCCGAGCTAGCTTATTCTCCAAGAATAATGCCTCTTGGAGGAAGAGATTTGCAAGTCCCAAGACCGAGTTCCCCAGACTCCATATCTGACGACCCAAACCATACAGCCTTTCTTCCACGACCTGGATATGTAATTAGGCCCAATTATCCAAGAAATCGTAATCATAGAGAGCAAAAAAAAAGTCAAAACACGCCTTCTGTTGCCCATTCCATCCCCTCAAAGATTCATTAAATGCAGCCTGATAAAGTGTCGGACACATGTCACCCTCCCGTTTTCTCGTAGTATAATAAACACTGTGGGCCCAAAACAAAAGGCCCAAAATATTCCTTGAAACCCTACCAACTTCCCGCTCCTATCTGTCCCATCTACTTTTTACGCCGCCCAACACAAAAACCCCTTCCTCTCCCCTCACTCGTCACTTTACAGAAACTCAAGCAAAAATAACGCCATTTCCCCTCTGCAACAAAGCTCGCCTACTCTCAAATTTTCAAAAAACTATTAACAACTCACCGCTCGTCGCTGACCTCCGAGATTCCAAAAATGTGTAAGTCCCCTAAATCCTTCCCTCTTTCAATAATCTCGAATTTAACATCGTATATGTAGTGCATCTGCTGAGTTATTGTGTTTTCTGCTATTTCCTTCCCACTGTATTCTCTGACTGATGATGAAATTAACATCCAATTCCCAAAATTCTGGCCTTTCCGCTGATTCAAACCCCATCGAAAACTCTTACGTTTTCAAGCGAAGACGAAAAAACCCCCCTTCCCCCTCCGACCTTCATGACGAGCTAGAAGGCGACGTCAGCTGGTCGGAGTTAGAATCCCAGACTAGGCCTCACTCCAATACCCTAACCTCTCTAGAAAATATATACGAAGACCTTTCCATCCCCTTGGCACTTGTAAATATACCGAAGGGCATCCCCGTAGCTAAGCACACAAACCCACCGCCCTGCGAGCACTTCCTGGAAAACCCAGTGACTGTAGCTCGCTCCATAAATGCTGCCAACTTACCTCCCTCGTCCTTAACCACCAAAGAAATTAAGGACAATTCTGGCTACTCCCCGACCTTGAAAAACTCAAAGAATTCGAACAAACCCTTAACCTCCCAGAGATCGCGAAAATGATTCTGCCCGATATTCTTCACTTAGACCCCATGAAACCTTCCTCCGACAACATCACCCTTTTCGATGAGCTACTCAGGTCAGGATTCAGATTCTCACCTCATCAATTTTACATCGAGATCTCCCGCCTGTATAAAGTTTCCCCTTTACAATTGACCCCCAACTCTATGAAATTTTTGGCGGGGTATGTCATATTATGTGAATACTATAATACCCAACCCGATCTATGTTTTTTCCGGTTTTTCTTTCAAATAAAATATGAACAAAACTCTTTTTACCTTTCTGCCCGCACGGGCAAATCCCGCTTTTTAATAAACCCTTCCAATAAAGTTCCTGAATGGAGGAAGAATTTCTTCTTCATTCACAACACAGAAGAATGTCCCTTTCCGACCGAGCTACGACACCACACCCCAAAACAAGACAAAATACCTAGTCCCCAACACTTACCCGTCTTGTTCAAAAGATACTCTGACCAGCTCATGGAATGGAGTAAGCGCCCGTTCGACGTGGTGCTACTCACCAGCCGGTCCAAAGTTTTCCGTTATGTAGGCATCGACTCTCGCCCAGTCGACCCAGATCTTGCCCTGACCAAATCAGAGTTCGGTAGGTCTCCCATGTTTTGTGACTTTACATCATCATCCATTGTTATGATCGAGTAATAACGCCACTTTGCTATTGCAGTTGCATTTGTCAAAAGATGTGCCTCGCCGAGCTTTGAGGAAGTCACAGAGCTACCTAGTCCTCAGCTCGCCGTTACCTCAGTACTTCCTCCTCCGGTCAATGTGGATGAAGTGCTGAACCAAGCCTTTGGAACAGAGGCTGATCAAGAGGACGACCTGGAGGAGGTACAGTTGGTACAAAGATCCCCGAAAGAAAGGGGGAAACGTCCTCTCAATATGGGTGCCAAGAGTCCGAGCTCTCCAATCCAAAAGAGCCGTCGCCTCCGCAAAACATACGCTGCAACCTCTTCCATATCTCCAGACCTGGGCAAAGGACTAACCCAATGTGATAATGCTAAAGAAGTTCAGGCCTTCCTTGACGAGCAAATAATCAAGCAGGTAAATTTTAAAAACCCTTCTCCTTATCAGAATCATAACTGCAAACCCTTATAAAACGTTGTGATGCAGCTGAGTCCCCTGATTTCTAAGCTATCCAAGGAATTGATGGCTCGATCTACAGAGAGCGAGCTCCAACAAAAGTGTGATGAGCTGACCGCACAAATTGAGCAATAAACACGACAACTATCCTTGACCCAAGGAGAGCATGATGGTGCTACCCACCTGCTGAAGGCTCGAGAAGAAGAGATATCAATCCTGAAGAGCCAGATGAACAGCTTGAAGGATGAAACAGCTCGCTTGGGTAGTGAGCTCAAAGAGCGCAAAAGCAAGCTAGCCAGGTTGAAGAACTCAACATGCAAAATCAAAAGCTCAAGGAGCAGAATCATGCGGCACATGAGCAAGGCATGGCTGATGGTCGTCGTACCTTCCTCACAAGTGCAACGGGCAAAAAGTTCATGGGCACGTATCGAGAAGAACTGATAAAAGCCTACAAGAAATCATCCATATATTTCGACAAGATGACCGGTGGCGCCCAGGAGTGGGTTTTCAAGGCCACCGACATAATCAAGAATCAGGTCGTGGCGCTAAATGTCACATACAACCCCGACATGCCAGCCATCATCAATATGTTGCCTCCCTTTAGCACTTTCAAGGGCGACATGAACCATCCAATCGACGCTGAATGGTGGTTGTCTTGCCAGGGTCGAGCTGTGCTGTCCGCCAAACTGACGGCCGAACTGGACACACCCCTGGAGGACTTCGTTCTTGCTCCTGGGCCGAGTACAACTTGATTGCCTGCTGTTCTCTGCAAATCTCAGAACCTGTATCTCATTCGCACAATTTATGAATAGTATTTATGAACAATTTCATTTTCATCTGTTATGTACACAAGTTTATAACACAAGCCCTTCATAAAACCTGTAATACAAATCCCGTAAACCTGCAATATCAACCATCATAAAACCATAAGTTAATACAGGTCGCACGAACCCATAACCAATCGCCACCATAGTTCTTCCCTCCTTAGGGCCATGAAACCAAAGAAAAACAATAAAACCATGAATCACAACTATTCCAACGGAGCTAAAACAAGCTCGCGGATATAAGTTAGACATAATAGATCACGAGGACATAATCATCCATAACCTAGGAATACCATAATGAAATAAAGATACGCAAGTCAAGCATATCCTTCTCAAACACATATAAAGCAATATAACCATCTCAACTATATTTAACATCGTGAAAATAGCTCGCCCAGTATTATTATATATTGAAAAGATATCCCCCCCCCAAGGGTACATCATGATCAGCCCAGCCCGAAGGGTAATAGAACAACCGCCCCGAAGGGTAAACATATCACCGCTCCGAAGGGTAAAATGCACACAGCCCGCCCCGTAAGGTAAAACACCATACCGCCCCGAAGGGTACAACGTACACAACCCGCCCCGAAGGGTAAAATACCACACCGCTCCGAAGGGTAAAACACACAATCCACCCCGAAGGGTAAAACACCATACCGCCCCGAAGGGTAAAACTCACAATCCTCCCCGAAGGGTAAAACACCATACCTCCCCGAAGGGTAAAACACCATACCGCCCCGAAGGGTAAAACACCATAACCGCCCCAAAGGGTAAAAAGTCACCAGCCCGCCCTCTAAGCATAATATTTCTTTAAATGACACACATTCCAGCTCCTAGGTAGAACTTTTCCTTCTACATCTTCAAGTAAATATGCTCCTCCTCGTAACACTTTCACCACTTTGAATGGCCCAACCCAATTTGGCTCCAGCTTCCTAGTCATACGCAATGCATCAGCCCGCTTCTATACCAAATCACCAACCTGAAAACAGCGACACCTGACTCATTTATTAAAAGCAGCCTGTATCCTTTGTTTATAATGTTCGACCCGAGCCACGGCCTTATCTCGTATCTCATCGATCGTTTCGATTGCTCCCTGAGCTAGCCTTTCATTTTCCTCCTCATTAAAAGCTGTCAAGCGATGCGATCCACCTACGATCTCCGCTGGAATAACTGCTTCCATCCCGTAAACCAAACTAAATGGCGACTCCCCCATAGAAGTTTTGGGAGTTGTTCGGTAAGCCCACAAGATAGGCGTGAGCTCCTCTTCCAACAGCCCACCTGCTTTCTCCAATCGTAACTTAAGACCCTGCACAATGATGCGGTTAGTAACCTCAACCTGCCCATTAGTTTGGGGATGCGCCACAGAAGTAAATCGTTGCTTCATCCCCATCTCTTTGCACCAATCTCGAATTTTCTGTCCGTTAAATTGGGTTCCATTATCAGACACCAACACCCGTGGCACACCAAACCTGCAAAATATGTTGTTAAAGATAAAATCCATCATATGCTGCTCGCTTATACCCGTGACCACTTCGGCCTTCACCCACTTTGTGAAATAATCAACTGCCACCACCAGATATTCTTTATTGCCAGGGGCCTTTGGAAAAGGTCCTACAATATCAATCCCCCATTGTGAAAACGGGCACGGCGAGCTCATAACCATCATCTCCTCGGCCGGTATATGAATAACCGGAGCATGCATGTGGCACTTCTTACACGTTCTTACCAGATCGCTAGCCATACCTTCCATTACTGGCCAAAGAAGCCAGCTTGCAATGTCACGCAAACCAACACAGTTCCCTTAGCGTGATCCCCGCAGTATCCTTCATGTATCTCTTTCAGCACTTACAACCCCCGCTCCTTAGCCAAACATTTCAAAAAAGGTCCGAAGCGCGACCTCTTGTATAATTCTTCGTTTATCACACAAAAATGAGCCGCTGTCTTAGTCTCCTTTGTTGTCAACCTTTCTGCACCCTCCCTTACCTTAAGTAGAATATCCCAGATAGGTGTACGCCAATCATCCCTAACTTCGAGCTCCATAACCTCCTTCCCTCTTTCCACACTACTATGACCCAACTCTATCAACGTGATTTTCCGAGTATCACAAGTCCCCAGTGCACCTGCTATCCGAGCGAGTTGATCTGCCCGAGTATTTTCAGCTCGCGGCAAGTGCTCTAGTTTAAACTCCTCAAAGCACGCCACATCTTCTCGCAATTTATTTAAGTATATCGCCATGCGCTCCTCCTTAGCTTCGAAGGAATCGTCGTATTGATGAGCTATTAATTGGGAATCCGTGTACACCTACCTTTCTCACTCCCAGCTCGCTCGCCATCTTCACACCCTGCAACACAGCTTCATACTCAGCCTCATTGTTAGATGCTTTGTATCTCAGCTTAATTGCGAACTCCAAATTTTCTCCTTCCGGACTGGTTAACACAATACCCAGCCCTGCTCCAGATACCATAGTTGAGCCATCAGTGTGCAACGTCCAGGCCTTTACCTCGTCACTTAAATCAGATGGGCGCACCATCTCCTGCAAAAAATCCGCCAACACTTGCACTTTGATAGCTACTCTAGGTTCGTATATCACATCGTACTCGCTCAACTCCACAGTTCACTTCACCAACCTTCTGGATACATTTGGGTTACTCAGGACCTGCTTGAGAGCTAAATTAGTACGCACCTTCACCCTGTGGCTCAAAAAATATGGCCGCAGTTTCCTTGCTGTGCAAATTAACGCGAAACCCCCTTTCTCAAGCTTGGAATAACTCAGCTCAGCACCCCGCAACATCCTGCTTATATAATAAATAGGCCTTTGCATGCTCGCATCTTCCCTGATCAGCACCGAGCTTACTGCGACCTCCCTAACTGATATATATAATATCAGGTCTTCCCCAGGCATTGGCTTAGTCAATAGTGGTATTTCAGCCAGATACTTCTTCAACTCCTCAAATGCCTCTGCTGCTTCCTTTGTCCACTCGAACTTGGATCCTTTCCGAAGTGCCCTAAAAAATGGGACACCCCTCTCCGCCGACCTAAAAATAAAATGTCTAAGACCCACAATGCGGCCTGTAAGTACCTGCATGTCCTGTACCGTTCGAGGGTGTGGCATCTCCAAAACAGCTCGCACCTTTTCTGGATTAACTTCAATTCCTCTTTCCGTTACCATGTACCCCAAAAACTTTCCAGACCGCACACCAAATGCACATTTCTTTGGATTAAGCTTCATCCCATACTGGCTCAGTATAACAAATGTTTTCCTTAAATCCTTCACATGGGATTCTGCTTTCTTGCTTTTGACCAACATATCATCGACATAGACTTCCATAGTGGACCCCAACAGGTCTTTGAACATTCGATCCACCAGCCTCTGGTATGTCGCCCCAGCATTCTTCAGACCGAAGGGCATGGATACAAAATAATAAGTCCCCGTAGAAGTAACAAAGCTCACCTTGGGCGGATCCTCCTTTGCAAGAGGTATTTGGTGATACCCCTGTGAAGCGTCCATCATACTCAACAGCTCGCACTCCGAGGTTGAATCCACCAATTGATCAATTCCCGGCAAAAGGATAATGATCCTTTGGACAGGCTTTATTCAGATCACAAAAATCCACGCACATTCTCCACTTTTGTCCCATTTTTGGAACCATCACGACATTAGATAAATACTCAGGAAATTAAATTTCATGAATGTCGCCGGCCTTTAACAATTTCTGCACCTCCTCCTCCACTACCTTGTCCAACTCAGGCCCAAAATGCCTCCTCTTTTGCTTGACTGACCTCGCCTCAGGGTCCGCATTTAAATGATGTTGCACGACCTCTGGAGACACTCCTGTTAACTCTCCGTCCCTAAAAGCAAAGACGTCCCAAAATTCCCTCAATAGCTTCACTAGCTCGTCCCTCAGTGTCTTAGCCATCAAGGTCCCCACCCTTGTAGTGTACTCCGGGCGACCTTCCTCCAGTGAAATCTACATCAATTCCTCATGCGGTCGGACAGAATTCTCCTATTCTTTTACCTTTTTCGCACTAAGTACCCCCTCTGACATGTCATCACCCCTTTCACGCTTATTATCAATCAACCTTTTCCTTACCGTCATTTGATAACATGACCTTGCGACCTGTTTTTCAGGAATAACTTCTCCCACTCTATCTCCTACGGGATATTTGACACTCATGTGATAGGTCGATGTCACTGCCTGGAATGCGTTGAGGGCACGTCGGCCTAATATGGCGTTATATGCCAACCTCCCCCAGACTATAAAAAACTTCAAATTCCTCCTAACTTGCATCTCATTCTTCCCCAATACCACTGTCAGAGTCAACTCTCCTTCAGTAATCACCTGTGCCCCATTAAATGCATATATGGGCATATTCACAGGTCGCACCTTGGTTTCCAATTTCACTTGCTCAAGACAATCTGTATATATTATGTTTACTGAACTCCCATTATCCACAAAGATCCTGCCGACCTCATACCCCACCACCTTAGCTTCGATTACCAATGCATCATTATGATCCTCTTGCACCCCGCGTCGCTCATTAGGACCAAAAGAGATGATTGGCCCAACCATCTGAGGTCGTCGACTCACACTAGCGACTTCCCACGTTCCCGGACGAGCTGACTTAACATGCTTCTTCCGCGCACTGTTGGTGTCACCATCCGTTGGTCCACCCGAGATCATGTTTATCCTCCCTTTGTTTCTTCTTGGGCCATTATACCCCTGATTTCCTTGTTGTGGCTGCCTCGCGACCTGATCCTGGGGTGGGTCCCTTGGTGGTGGTGGTGGCAATGGTTGTCTCGGATCCCTTGGCTCTCTATCCTTATAAATAACTTCTTTTAGGTTCCCAGCTTTTATGAGCCTCTCGATCTCCTCCCTAATATGCCTGTACCTCTCTGTGGAATGCCCAAAATTGTTATGAAATAAACAAAAGAAATCAGACTTGGGATTAGTAGGGAGCAGTGTGCGATCTTCCGGCCACTTGATGTCATTAGGTATCAAGCGCTCCATGATAGTAAACACCTTATCCCGCGGATAGGCCAGTGGTGTGAAATCCTCATTCCTCCGGTTTTTCATATCTATCTCCGGCTTTTCCCTCATCATAGGGCTCGGGGTTAAGAGCCCGCGCACTTCCTTCTGGGCTCTCTTCTGACCTCCCTCCTCGAAATGCTACCTTCTGTGTCCACAACCTCCCTACTAAGACGCGTACAATCCTCCCTGCCAAAACGTCCATGATGCTCTTCCTCAGCTTCCTCCACTTGTATGTATTTATGGCATCTCTCCAAAACCTCATCGTATGTTCGAGCCTCTTTTTTTACCAAAGACTTGCGTAAGTCATCTCTCCTCAATTCTTGATGTAAAGCTCCCACTTTCATCTCATCTGTAGCAGTAGGTACCTCTAGAGTGGCACTGGTAAACCTGTTAACATATTGCTTCAGCTTTTTGTCAGATCGCTGCACCATAGTAAAAAGCGACTGTGCAGTTTTTGCATTCTGCATCACACTGGAAAACTGTTTCAAGAAAGCAGCTCGCAACACCTGAAAGCTAGTAATTTTTCCCCGTGGCAACTGATAGAACCAGTTTTGCGCAATTCCTCTTAAAGTAGATACAAAGGTTCGACACGCCACTGCATCCGTATAGCTATGTAACATCCTTGCGTTTTCGAAGAGCTGCGAATGCTCTACTGGATCTGCCATCCCGCGATATTGAAACTCTAATGCCTTATACCCCTTAGGCATCGTAGCTCGCAACATATCATTCGAAAAGGGATGCCCCTTATCTTCATCGAACTTCTCTCCTTCCACTCGTTTTTATAATTTTAACAGGGCCTCCTGCATCTCTCTAAATGCCTTATTCCCTGGCCCCACCTTATTCTCACCATTCCCCTCGTGGTACCCGCTCCGACTCTTGCGTGACTTGTCTTGAGATTCACCATCCGTACCCGAGTTTTGTGTTCCACTCTCACTGGTATGTTTACTTTGCCGGCGACCTCTATGCTTATAATGGTCTCGCTTTATCTTTACCCCTTTCCCCCTATGTTTATACTTATGGATATAAGACTCTGTGGATGAGGTAGAGCTGAAAGAATCCTCATGTATTCGTTTACTCCGGCCTTTCCTCCCATGAGAAGATCTTCTAGACAGAGACCTTCCGCTTTGTTTTGTCTTCCTGGTTGTCGATTTTCCTTCCTACTCGCCATTCGGTCCATCAGCCTTCTCTTTCAGAGTACCCAGCTCGCCTGCTAGGTACCTATTCAGTTCTTCCTGCCTCTCCATAGGAACAAAATCCATAAGTCCATCCAAGAATCCCTTTTTGATTTAATAGAGCTTATTCTTAGGTAGATTTTTCCATTCTTTCGTCCCTATATGAACCACCTTTTGTGGTATGACCTCCGGCGTCTTCGCCTCCAAACCTTCTGCCGGTTCCTTTCCATTACGCTGCTTTAGGGAGGGCAGCGGTGCGCCACCCAAACCCTGAACTGCCGGTTCCGCCTGAGAAGGTGTTTGTCCGTCTTGTACTGGTTCTTCTTCATTGATATCCGCCATCTTGTTCTTCTTCTTCAGTTTGTTCGATCCAGAACCAAAGTTCAAGGGTCTGGGTAGTATGTTTTTGTTTTTCATGATGTTTGTGAATTTTCTCACGCCTTTCGCTCAAGGACTCGTTGTCCCTCTTTCCCACAGACGGCGCCACTTGATAAAACTAAAAAGGTTGGTTACCAAGAATAGGGGGTACTAACCTCAAACAAGAGATCAGTGACCTAAACAGCTCCCAATTTCTGTCACAGCGACCTGATAAGCCTCCAAAACTCTTCTTGGAGACCTACCCAATCTTGCAAAATAACACCTTCAGCCGAGTCGGTGATCAGACCCGGTGAAGGTCCTCCGATGCTTAAGTCAGATAGTGCAAGAGATAATTCAGAGATCAATCTGTCAACAATAATGATTTCAACTAAGAAAATAAAGAGAGGTATGCACCACTTTTATAGAGACAAGAGAAGTGTCCCCCAAGCCAGGGTTTCCTTCTCCCACCACAATTCCATAAATACCGTGACCGACTCAGAATTAGGATTTCTCCTATATGCTAAGTTCCCATAAATAATAGATCTCTCGCTTAAATTACCAGAATAGGCCTGGTCCTGTTATTCTTTCCAAATAGTTCGCCGGGACCTCATAGACCATTCATATAAGCCCATTAGGGCCTGGTATTTATAAATCCCTTAACCGAGCTCAGCAGCTAGCGCCCAACACACAAAAGCTTAAGAGGTCGCGACCCTATAAGAAAACTCATCCTCATACTCCAGGTTGCTACTCTTCAAACCAGCTCGCTACTTGATAAAACCAGCTCGCTCACCTCCCAGAAGAAATTCTCCTTCCAAGAGATGAGGTCGCTTACCATAAATACCCATATATATTACGTAAGGATTTTTAGTGACGTATCACAAAGATAGATTTTTATGAATTTAAACTCTCAAATATATATCACTAGTTTGAATTATTGAAATCATTAACAAACAAAATAGAGCTTCAACTCAATCATGTTAAGACGCTGCCAGAAAAATTAACATAAATGTCGACCGTCATTGCACGTGCCATTGTATAAAGAACAACATACCAGAACTAGTAATCTAAAGCCCCAAACCCTCTCTCAGTAATTCAAATCAAAGATGTATATAAATTATAAAGAGGATTTGAACTTTTCGTACCTACTTTTTGAAATAAGTTTGTTAGTTTTAAAAGTTCGCTCGCAAGAGTACGAGTTCGCTTAGAGGTTGGCAAGTTAAAGCAAGTCGAATCTCTCGAAAAAATCTAATCGGAGGCTCTCTTTATGTTTGTTTTCATGAATAAGAGAATAATGAAAAAGTTAATCTAACACTCGGATTCAAGATGTTTATTTAAATGACAAATAACGAAATCAAAAGATTTGAAAAGATTTAAGAAAACTAGGGTCTAGGGCTCTAGAATCATCTCCACGACCACTTGGGCATTTCATTGAGCACGTAACCTACAAGTTATGGTTTCCATTCCCAACTTGTAGATTAAGCACCAAGTAATCCTAATTGATGGTTCTAAATGATTCTAGGCACTAGAACCGTGAATTTTAGCCAACAATCATCAACATATTCAATAACACTAACTCAACACATCCAAGAACCATGTTTGAAGAACAATTATCCTAATAAGAATATAATTAAAAAGTATGAGAAACTAATTAAACTAATTACGCAAGAGAAATTGAAAACTTACTAATTAGTAACATCGTCCAACAAGAAAATAAATGAAGATCTATCAATTAATTAATCTAAAACTAAGAAACTATCCAACATCTACTAAAACTAAGAAGTAGAGTTTGAAACAGAGATGTATCCAAGAGGTTTGAGAAGAAAGAAAAAGGAGTTTTTGGCGCTAGGCGTTGCTTCTGGCTGTTGGGAGCTTCTCCTTTTAAAAGAACGGAAGTGGGTCTATTCGTTTTATGGGCCGAAGGCTCTAAATACCCAAAATTGTACTGGCAATGGGTAAGCTAGTGTGGATTAACAGACTCAGTGTCATCGGTAACACATCAAATCGAGGTCTGATTTCATCAAAACACCAATCGCTGGCCCACACTCGTCCATCTTAAGAGCAAAATGCTTCAAAATCCCTGAAATAAACATAAAACACGGAAAAATAAGCCAGAGATACATAAATACGAAAATATGCTCAATCTATCAAACTTATATTGAAATCAATTACAAATCCAACTAAAAAGAATAATTATCTTAACAATAATTCCTAACAAGCATATAATTGAAAAGTATGAGGAACTAATTAAACTAATTACGTAAGAGAAATTGAAAACTTACTAATTAATGAAGAAGAGTAACATCGTCAAGCGAGAAATTATACTAAGTACTAAGTAATTAATCTAAGGTTTATGGAATTAAGAAATTATCTAAAATCTACTAAATATAGAGTTTGAATTGAGAGAAAAAGAAGAAAAGTGAGAAAACAAAGAACACTCTTGGGGTTGTCAATCCCAAGAGGTTTGTGAGAAGGAAGAAATCCCAGTTGGGCGTGTCTGGCGTGTATTCTGTGGTGCTGGGCGCCTCTCCTTTTAAAGGCACGGACTTGGGCCTTTTCATTTTATGGGCCGAGGGCTTTAAAATCCCGAATATGTGCTGACTAGGTAACCTAGTGTTGACAGCATACCCAGTGTCAGTGGTAACACATCCAATCGAGGCCCGATTTTGCTAAAACTCTACTCGTAGGCCCACACTCGACTAACTCCAGACCAAAATGCCTCAAAATATTGGAAATAAATATAAAACACGGTAAAATAAGTCGGAGATACATAAATACGAAAATATGCTCATTCTATCCAACTTATACCGAAACTAATAACTAATTCAACTAAAACACTACCCAAATATATATAAAAATCAAGACGAATTCATGCTAATCAAAAGATAACACCATAAAAATATAACAAAGTTCAATAAATCTCGGACAAAGAAAGTAATCCAATAATAACAGGCGATTGACTCCTTCCTCCGGTAATTTTCCTGGATAGAATAGCCTGAGAAAATAAAGTCTTTGTTTTGCTGAAATCAGGGGTCAACCCAGGGTGGGGTCGGAAGTCGGAGTAACTCGAATCGGGTTTTTGCGGTGGTGGGTGTTGGTAAAACCGCGATCACATTGAGCACTCGTAGATAAATCGCGATGCATCGCATTTACTGGAGGCTGCGGGCAAGTTGGTGGCAACGGAGGCCGAGTGGGTGACGATAAAATGGAGCACCATAATAGCGAATTGTAAGATGCAGATGAAAAAGTAAATGGAAATTAAGGGATCTAAGAAGATCTGTGAGATGAGCGAGAGCTCTACAAAGCAAACAATGACATTGTAACAGAATAAATCAGCGATGAACTGAATGAAAAAGGGGGTAATTGAAAAGAAGGCTCAGATCAGAGGGTAAGAGTGGAGGCTTGGGTCGATCAGTTGATAATTTTTTGGAAGAAAGCAGAACCCTCGAGGCGGCGATAGGGCGGGGCTTTCCCGGGGATGGGCGGAGAGGGCGCAAGGCTGCTGGAAGGGAATTCTGGAGTCAAGAAGAGGGTTAGGGTTTAATATTATATACTTTGGTTTAATATTTATCTTTTTTGCTAAAATAGCACTTTGGCCCCTGAAATCTCAATATTTAGGCGTATACTCCCAATTGAAAAAATATCCTGTTTTACGTCGGTGAACCTAACAATCGCCATGAAAACTAACACATTTTATGGCGGTTGTTAGTGAACCAAAGTAAAAAACTGGATTTTTACGGCGCTTCATAAAAACCTCCTTAAAATATTTTATTTTTTACGGCGATTTTTAATGAACCACCCGTAAAATCCAGTTTTTAACGTCGGTTCACTAACAACCGCCGTAAAATGTGTTCATTTTCATGGTGGTTTTTAATGAACCGCCGTAAAAATAACCTTTTTAACGGCGGTTTTAGCCATAACCGCCATTAAAAATATTTTAAAGGCGGTTTCCAGTGAACCGCCTTTAATTAGGTATCCTTAAAGCCTGTTTATCCAATAGTGAGCACCAATGATGAGTAGATTATGTTTTGAATTTTTGCATAAAAGTTTGAAGTTTATTGCACCAGAGGAAATAAAGAACTTTCCATTTGCTGGCATGGTTATAGTTTATGGTGGAGACTTTCGCCTATAGTTTTTGGTGGAGACTTTCACCAGATTCTTCCTGTTGTGCCAAAGGGTAGTCGAGAAGATATTGTCTATGCCAGTATATGTTCATCTAGATTATGGGAATATTGTCAAACTCTTTGATTGATGAAGAATATGAGATTAACTATTAGGCAGACAATGTCAACACCTGTTGCAAGCAAAATCAAAGATTTCTTGGAATGGATACAAAAAATTTATGGAAATATCGGTAACGAAGTTGATGGTCAAACATTAATTGATATACCTGACAATATACTTCTTCACACCTCAGGTGATCACGTTGCCGCTATTGTCGATATCACTTATCCTTTTGTTTTAGATAATTTTGGCAATCACTCATTCTTCGAAGAAAGAGTTTTTCTTGCACCAACTAATAACATTATTGAAACAGTTAATGAGTATGTGATGTCTATTCTTCGAGGGGATGAAATAGTATATCTTAGTTTTGACACCATTTGCAAGATATTTATGAATGGAGAAGCACAATATCATGTGTACTCGGTTGACTTTCTAAACACAATAAAGTGCTTAGGGATTCCTAATCATGTTTTGAAGTTGAAGATTGGAGTTCCGGTTATGTTTATTCAAAACATGGATCAAGCTTTGGGATTATGCAATGGTACAAGGTTGGTCGTTACTCAACTTGGAGAACGCATTATTGAAGCGAAGATTCTTTCAGGAACAAATATTGGAATGAAGGTCGACATTCCACGAATGGCATTAAGTCCATTGGATAGAAGGGTCCCATTCAAATTTCAGAGGAGACAATTTCCACTTATTGTCTATTTTGCAATTACTATAAACAAGAGTCAAGGTCAAACTATATCTAATGTTGGTTTGTACTTACAAAGACCTATTTTTAGCCATGGCCATATCTATGTCGCCATCTCACGGGTGAAGAGTCGTAAAGCATTAAAAATCTTATGCTACGATGACGATGGTAACATTGTTAATAAGACAACAAATGTTGTTTACAAAGAAATATTTCAAAACCTCAAGTGAACATTATCTTTATTGCATGAACAATTCAATTTATAATTTTTAAAATTTGTTTTTTCATTTTTTTATTATGTATTTATTTCGTTATGCCCGCGTAATACACGGGTTTCTACACTAGTAAAATATACCTTTAATAACAGACAATCTTGTATGCGAACAGAATCACCAAACTTAAACATTAGTAGTCCCGACCAATGCACTAAAAACTTAAACTTTTCTCTATTAAAAAGAGATTAACAATCAAGATACAATCAAAGAAAAACCATGCAAATCTCAGCCAAAAACAAAGTTATCTAGCATTCGAGCCTTATGAATCCTCCAAAATCGGAGTGAGTCTCACCAGATTTGTAGACAGTCTCATTCATGTTCCTCACAATATAAATGTATCATCTCACTCACCACTCGTGTATTAAAATGTGCATACGCTTATAACAATTCATTATGCGTTTACCCCATATATTTTTCAATTGTCTTAAGATCTCCATTGCATGCTATTTGTGAATCAAAGGTCTTTATTTAGGCTTTAATGTAGACTCATTGGAGAAGTTATGTAATATTAATTTTTTTAATAAGTGATTCGTACACTTTTGTACTCGTTTTGAATCATGTTTTAGTCTTTTACCGTCTTTTTAGGTCAAGAATAAGCTATTTTGCATTATTTTGCATTATTTGGCCTTTTGCTTAGCTTTTCGACTTTTTAATCAATAATTGGCCATTTTGAGCCATTTTACTTACTTTTCTCTTTCAGCCGAATCACTTAACAAAACCCGGGAGATGAAGACAAAAAATCAACGCTTGAAGTAGCCAAAAGAACAACTATTCGACCAGATAAGATCAATAACCGATCGGATTGACTTTCAAGACATGCACTGATCGGATAAGAGCTACGTCTGAATGGTTAAGAGGACAGAGATTTTCATCCGATCGGACCAATGACCAATCCGATCGGATTCGAACGTTACAAATGCAGATTTTCGGTATTCTTCAGTTACGAAATGGTTCTTAAGCCTTTAAAACTCAGAAATATTTAGAGAAGACCCATACTTTCACCTACAAGACTGGATCATATACATTGTAAGAGAGAATTGACATCTCAACCTTTGACTTATATAGCCCTTACGACAATTATATTTAGAAGTTCGATCGGTTCGGATAATCGTTGAAGATGGAGGTTCATGACAAGCTTCCCGGATTCAGCGAGGTTCATTTCATTTCCCAAATAACTGGATTTGGAAAAGATTCACCGCAGTATCGTGATTGAGTTTTCTCACGATTTAGCAATCTCTAAAATTTTATCCCGTTAATTAGTTTCGTAGTTCATGTTAGATAGTGATCTCGTGATATTGTGTTGGGATATTTCATATGAATCGTTTATGATTACGTTTATGTGAACGATTTGGTGAAGATTGTTTTATGATAATTTAGTGATTCGTAAAATTCCGATTTGGATAATTGGTGTGGTTTGTTTTTATTACGTTTGGATTATGTTTTGTGAATGCATATCACTGTTTGATGAATTGTCTGAATGAGATTTGGTGGAACGGTCTTTAGATTAAGTAATAATAATCATTTTTGAGTTTGTGAATCGATTAAACTACTCTTGCGAAGAGGTTGACGCCTCGAAGAAAGATAGGTTATCGATTTTTTCTTAAAATTAAGTTTATTGGAGATTTTCGATACAAAAACCCATTTGATCACGTGTTTAGTATTAGAATTTGTGTTTTAATAAACATTGTTGACTCTGTATTTCCACTCCTCGAGGGATCGACCCGAGTTAACTTTCTAGGCTACAAGTGACCTCGTTCTCTTGTGGGTGAGCTAAAACCTTTCAAACGTAGACGCGCATTTGCTTAATTTGGATTTTTAATTTTGAAAGGAACACATAAAGTCTTGATTCAAAATTTGGCACCGTTTCCGAGGAGTGGCAAAGGTGTTAACGAAGTTTATTCGTGCTAAATTCATGCTTGTTACATTTGAGTTTGTTTTTGTTTTTGGTTTACCACTCGATACGTTAAGTTTGTTTGTTGTGTATGAAAAGTCGTAGAGGCCTAAGAGGTGAACTTACACCACTCATAGACAACAGCTAATGAGTAGGAAGACCAAGGAGACTTTTTCCTTCACCCGACGGAATCAATCCGAAGAAACTTAAGACATCATGTCGAACAATCCACCTAATGGCGGCCAAGGAACCAGAGGGAGATGAGGAAACAAATGGTCGAGGGAGAGGGAAAGACAACCGCAGCCCTCCTCACAATCAACCATATGGCATGCAACCCAAAAATTACATGTAAAACCAAGATCAACAAAATGATATCTAAAATGAAGATGCATGAGCGTTTGCTCAAATTGAAAATCAAGAGCATGATCGTGACGAAGAACCGAGAGGACACAAAGTCCTTGAAAATGTTAATCCACTGACGCATGACAGGGTACCACAACCTCATGATGGCCTCCGAGTTATGTGGCTGGAACAACCATTCGATCGAATGCCACAACATTTCCGAAACCGAGAGGAAGCCCGAGCTTTCAATATATAGGCAAATAAGAGATTCGAAGACAATCATGTTGTAAATGGCGGACCCCAGCCCCGAAACAACCAACAAAATCATTTTGAATTTGAGAACCGAGCACGAGGACCAAATCATCTAAGAAATGGGAAGAACGAACAAATGTACCATGTTTGGCAAAATAACGAGTACGACCAACAATATGAAGATGAGCAATACAATATTGGAGGAAGAAGCTTTCGTGGAGGCCGAGGGCAATGATATCCAAACAAACGCCGACAAGCAGACCTCGTATGCCCAACCATTGGGCATATAGTTCAGTTATAGCCTTAAGCCCCGCGGCACGAGAATATGAATTGAAGTCTAACATTTTCAACCAATTACCAACGTTTTATGGCATGGCAAACAAGTACCCGCTCAACTTTATTCGAGAGTTTTACGCGGCGGTGTCCGGAATTCCAGCATTTGGCTTAAATAAGAATAAACTAAGGATGAGGTGTTTTCTGAGTAGCTTGAAGAACAAGGCCAAACAGTGGCTATTGTCATTGCAACCCAATTCCCTAACTAATTAAAATATGGTGTTTAAGAAGTTCGTGGGCAGATTTTACTCGGCTCGAACGACGGCCAAACTAAGAAGAGAAATCACCAATTTCGAGAAAACGGACAAAGAGTCATTCCACGAGGCATGGGAACGATATAAAGGACTTTTACATGCATGCCCGCATCATAACAATAGTCCCGAAATGGTCAACAACTATTTCCATGAAGGATTGTTGCCAAACTTCAAGCAAAAAGTTGAGAACAAGGCCGGCGACTTCGGAGACTTAACCGCGATGGAGGCTTGGGATTTGTTTGAAATTTTTGGTGAAAATTGAGGCAAATAAGTTCAAGACCGAGGAAACTTAGAGTAAACAAAGTATCGGTATCTAAAGGGGAGAGTAGCAAACTCGAGGAGCTTACGAAACAAGTTGCATTGTTGGCAGGAATGATGAATCGCGAGAAGGAAATGACACAACCATCACACGAAACGTGTGGAATTTGTGTAGCATTTGGACATGGAGCCAACGCGTGTGATGCGACATTAGACGAAGAGGTGAACGCCGTGCAAGAGTTCCAATCCAACAATAAGTTTGGACAAAAGTTCACTAAAACCATCAACTCGTACCACCCGACTATTCGAGACCACCCAAACCTCACGTACGGGCCGGGAAGTCCAAATTACGCATCACCGCCCAAGCAAACAGATCCTCAATACTTTCCACCACCACCACTAAACAAAAGTCAAGGAGGACCGAGCAATTACAACTCCTATCAAAAAAAGGACCAAGGTAGTTATCAACAACGTTTTCTGCAAAGGCAAGGTCAGCCACAACAACAACAATATCAAGCTCCACCACCACAACAACAAGCTTCACTTCCCCAAGATTCCGAAGAAGAATTGCGACTTTGGAGGCAAAGGCAAGAGATGGAGATGCTATGTAATCAGGAAGAAACCCTTAGGACCATCGAGGAAAATAATCGAACGAAGAAACAAATGGATAAGTTTGAGATAATGATAGGACAACTTTCCGCGTCCGTGGAAAAACTCGGAGCCGACCCCACAAAACTCTCCAGTCAACTCGAGCAATCAATGGTCGTACATGTGCTACGAGGAGGCAAGAAAGTCAATAACGGTATCGGAGTGACGGAGGGGGAGGATCAAGATGACGAATGTATTCCGAAGGAAAAATCAACCAAGAAATCCGATCGAATAACTCGAGATTCCGATCGAAATGATGGGCAAAAAGTTTTATCCGACCGGACGGAGCAAAATCCGATCGGACCGGAGGAAAATAAGTTTTATCCGACTAGCTAGGGCAACAATCCGATCGGACTGGTGGACAAAAATATTTATCTGACCGGACGGAGCAAAGTTCCGATCGAGCCAAAGGATAGGAAATTCTATCCGATCGGACAAGAGAGGATATCCGGCCAGATGAAACTCATACGCAGAAGAATTTGAGCGTTCTCAAACAACAACGAGTCATCCGAGACTCTGTACCATTTCCAAATCGACTCAAGCCAGTGAAAGGGAACAAGAAATTCATGGAATTCTATAACATGTTGAAGAACGTGAATGTTAACTTACCACTGTTTGATGTGATCAAAGCAATGCCAGGGTATGTGAAATTCTGTAAAAAATTAGCGTCAAAAGAGAGGAATCTAGAGGCAAACGAAAGAGTAGTGTTGTCAAAAGAAGTAAGTGCAATTTGCCATCAACCACTACCACCGAAAGTGGGCGACCCAGGGAGTTTCGGCATCACGATAACTCTTGAGGATGGACAAAAAGCTAGAGGAATGCTCGATTAGGGGCAGGGATCAACTTGATGCCCTACGCCATTTACAAACAGTGCAACCTTGGGGAGATGAAACCAATGAGCTTAAGACTTCAGTTAGCCAACTGATCAGTGTGACATCCTCTAGGAGTAGTCGAAGACGTTCTGGTGGAAGCTGATACGTTAGTAGTCCCTGTGGACTTTGTGATATTAGATGTCAGAGAAATCGCAAAATCGAGCAAGGAGCACACAATTTTTCTTGGTAGACCTTTCATGGAAACATAACACACCTTGATCGACGTGGGACGAGGAGAAATGACACTTTTAGTGTTTGACAAATCGGTGCCGTTTTCACTTAGAGACATTCAAAGCGTTCCTTCACATTCAATGGAACCCGATTGCACTTATCTCGATTCAGTGGATCAATGCGTGAAAGAATTGTTCGGCATCATACCTTTCGAAGAATGGAACGTCGAGGACAATAATTTTAAAATAGAGGGGGTTGTCGACCTATTTGAGATTGACGAGGAGCACGTGAGTGAAACATCTATTCAACCCGTGTTAAGACCTAAGATGGAGTTGTAACCTTTTCTGAGCCACTTCAAGTATGTTTTTCTAGAATCCAACGAGAAAAAAACCGTAATAGCTTTTGCGGAACTAGCCGAGCATGGAGAAAAAAAATTGATCAAGGTACTTAAAAAGTACAAACAAGCAATTGGTTGGAGCATCGGTGACATTAGAGGAATAAGCCCGGTGACGTGCATGCATCGGATTGAGCTAGAAGAGGGAGCCAAACCAATAAGGGATAAACAAAGACGCTTGAACCCGACAATTCAAGAGGTAGTCAAAAAGGAAATCTTCAAACTCATTGAAGAAGGAATTGTCTATCCCGTGTCCGATAGCAAGTGGGTTAGCCCAGTGCACGTCGTTCCGAAGAAATGAGTCATAATAATTGTGGAAAACAAGAAGGGAGAGGTTGTTCCAACGCGCTTAACCACCGGGTGGTGCATATCTATTGATTACCGAAAACTTAATGCAGCAACAAGAAAGGATCACTTCCCACTTCTATTCATGGATCAAATGCTCGACAAACTGGCAGGGCACGAATATTATTGCTTATTGGATGGCCTTTCAGGTTATTATCAAATAGAGATATCTCCAGAAGATCAAAAGAAGACTACATTTACTTGTCCTTTTGGCACGTATGCCTATCGGAGGATGCCATTCAGATTATGCAACGCACCAGCAACATCAAGCGATGTATGCTATCCATCTTCATCGAGTTTATCGACGAATTCCTCGAAGTCTCCATGGACGATTTCTCGGTATATGGCTCATCTTTCTCTTATTGCTTAAATAATTTGTCTAAAGTACTTGAAAGATGTGTAGAGTCTTTTTTGACGTTGAGTTGGGAAAAATCAAACTTTATGGTGAAAAGTGGAATTATGCTAGGGCATGTTGTGTCAAGCAGAGGGTTGAAAGTTGATAAAGCAAAAATTGATGTTATTGAAACCCTTCCACAACCTAAGGATGTTAAGGGAATTAGAAGTTTTCTAGGACACGGGGATTTTATCGGCGTTTCATAAAAGATTTTTCTAAAATTTGCCGCCCGTTGTGTAAATTATTAAATAAAGATGTACCTTTTGAGCTTGATGATAAATGCCTTGATGCTTTTAAATTATTGAAGGAAAAACTCACACAAGCACTGGGTGTAGTTGCACCCGATTGGTCACTACCATTTGAAATTATGTGTGACTCATCTAACGACGCGGTAGGGGCTGTTTTGGGGCAACAAGTTGATAAATTGCTAAGGGTGATCTATTATGCTAGTCTCATGCTAAATAGTGCACAACGTAATTACACTACCACTGAACGTGAATTATTTGCCGTAGTATTTTCATTAGACAAACTTCGTTCTTATATTGTTGGGTCAAAAGTAATTGTGCACACCGATCATGCGGCCTTGCGCCATTTATTTGTTAAAATCCAAAGTAAACCTAGGTTGATTCGTTGGGTTCTCCTTTTGCAAGAGTTTGGCGTTGAAATCAAGGATAGAAAAGGATGTGAAGATGTGGTTGCCGATCATTTGTCTTGCATGTTAGTAGATAGTGAGTCTAGCAAACTTGATTTTGTTGATGATATTTTTCCGTATGAGGATGCTAACATTGTTGAAAACATTGGCGAGCCTTGGTATGCTGATTTTATCAATTATCTTGCACGCAATATTATCCCTAACCACCTTTCTGCACAAGAAAGAAAGAGATTTTTGTCTAAATGCAGGAGTTTTTTTTGGGACGATCCATACCTATATAAACGTTGCAAGGATGGACTCTATCGAAGGTGTGTACTGGACGAAGAAAAGATCGACGTGTTGAGGTTTTGTCATGACGAGGGAGGACATTTCAGGAGTCAAAAGACAGCATTCAAAGTCCCCCAACCCGGTTTGTATTGGCCCTCACTATTCGCCGACGCACACCATTACTGCAAGACATGCGATAATTGTCAAATATCGGGCTCACTAGGGAAGACGAATGAAATGCCATTGGTTCTGAATCAAGTAATCGAAATCTTAGATGTATGGGGCATCGATTTCGTGGGACCATTTACGAAGAGTGGAGAGTATGAGTACATCCTTATTGGAGTTGATTATGTCTCGAAGTGGGTGGAAGCAATACCAACCCGAAAGGCTAATTCCGAGATTGTTCTCAAGTTCTTACACGAGAACATTTTCAGCCATTTTAGAGTGCCAAGATCAATAATAAGTGATGGAGGTAGCCATTTTTGTAACCGTGCTTTCGAACGGTTGATGAGCAAATGCGGGGTACGACATAAAATAGCAACCCCCTATCATCCACAAATGTCGGGACAAGTGGAAATAAGTAATCGGCAAATCAAGAGCATTCTGGAGAAGACAGTAAAGCCAAACCGTAGAGATTAGGCGATGAAACTCGTTGATGCATTATAGGCGTATCGAACATCCCACAAACTGGTTTTGGGCATTAGTACTTTTCGATTAGTTTATGAAAAGGCTTGTCATCTCCCAATTGAGTTAGCACACAAAGCGGAGTGGGCAATACGAAAACTGAATATGGATATGAACGAGGCTGGCGAATTTAGAAAATTGGATTTTAGCGAGTTGGAGGAAATAAGAAACGATTTTTATGAGATGGCATGGGCAAGCAATCAAAAGATAAAAGATATGCACGACAAAGATCTTGTTCTAAAAGAATTGGAGGTAGGGTAACTAGCCTTACTATTTAACTCACGTTTCAAATTATTTCCAGGAAAACTCAAGTCGAAATGGAGTGGGCCATACTTGATCACTAGTATCAACAAATCTGTAGCTGTCACTTTATACGATAAGAAAAGTGATTCCACGTTCCAAGTCAATGGTCATCGGGTGAAATTATACAATGGGGACCCATTCCCATAACCGATCGTGAAGTTATGCTACTTGACGATCCACCTCAAGACTCTTGAACAAAAACGAGGTAGATTCTAGAAAAGGACAATAAAAGTTGCACTTATTTGGAGGTAACCCAAGTGTTTTTTATTTTCTTTTCATTTCTGTATGTATTGTTCATATTGGTAGTTGTTATTTATGCTTTAAGATGTTTAGAAAGCTTGAAATCAACCTTTAGCACAAGGCATCCGATCGGAGGGATGAATGAAACCGGTCGGATCAAGCTTTCTGGACTACCATCCGACCGGACAATGGTGATGACCAATCGGACAGGCTAAATACACACCATCCGGTCGGACAAAAGTACTATCCGATCGGATATTGCAGTGAAATCAGCTGATTCTGAACGCGGATTTGGTAAGCATATTACACAAGGTAAGTCTGATTTGATGAGGCTTATGCTGAATATTAGCTAATCTTCAATCTTTTATTTTTGGTACTCAAGGAAAAATTTAGGAATACCTTGATTTTTAAAGATCCTTAGACTCCCATCTCCTAAGCCAATTATCCCTATAAAAGCCCATCTTCAGTGTTCTTATTCTTCACAATCATCTTCTTCTTTATAAAATTCCATTTTGTTTGAATACTCAATGAGAGCCATGAGCAAAAACCCACCCCCCGTTAACCTTGGTTACGGATGGGTGACTAGAAAAAAGTATGAGGATATGGTGAAGATATTTGAAACAAAATTGGAGGAGCAACGGGAAATAATGAACGAGCTAAGGGCCGACATCTCCAACTACATTTACGAGGAGACTACACTCACGGAGGGTATTGCCATGCTCCATCAGTACTTGTCCAAAGCGGACGACGAGATCATCAAGCTGAAGGCTAAAATTGTCAAGATGGAGGAGGAGATGAAGAACCTCGAAGACTTGGCCAATGGACCTAACCCACCTAATAGCCCGAATAGCGTTATAGGATCTTAATTCGCTGTTTACCTTAATTCTATGCGATTATATTCAGAACTTGTCTCGTTTGGTTGAATTTCTAGCTTAAATAAGAGAAATTATGCTCAATTATTGAATAAATAAAAGATTTGTGATTAAGTGATTTATTGCTATTTAACGAATCTTTTCGTGAGTATTGCAGGGACAAATTAATGTACATAAGTAATTAAAATACAATATATATATATAAGAAAAACAAAAAAATAAATTTTTACGACAAACAGTACCATCCGACTGGTGGAGGGCTAAAACCGATCGGATTAAAATTACTGGCGAACCATCCGACCGGATAAGAGCACTATCCGACCGGATCAAACACACTGGTCTCACATCCGATCGAAAAGAAACATAATTCGATCGGACGACAACACGGATTTTATAAAAGTCAGTCTTCTTAAACTCAAAAATTTCACATTTCAACTAATTATTCTCCTATTTTTACAGAGGAAAAGATCAAAATCATTTTCAAGGAAATCTTAATCCCATATTATTTCAAACAAACATATCCGATCGGAGAATTATTTCAAGCAATTCCATACTTTAGAATGAAAAAGAGAAAACCCAATTTTTTCCCTCAAACCTCAACAACACGAATCTGCGATTCGAGAGGTAAAACGCCTTGAACTCAAACTCTTTAACTGCTTGGGATTGATTTGCAGGGATTGTGAAAGGGGAGTGATTATTGGGAGAATTTGGAGGTTGTTCTTGGTTGAGAGTGAGCTGCACAGCAAGTGTTTTGACAAAAGTCCCAAGAGAGTTTTTTATGCTCAATTTTCAAAATCTTTAATCGGAATGAGTTCCGGATTAAGAACAAGGAACGGAAGCAACTTGGGAAGAGGTAGGAGAAAAGGAACGAGCAATGCTGGGGGAGGATTGGGATCGCCAAATCGCAATGGATAATAAAATGGCAGAGAAGTTCATGGCGGGCATCAGGGCCCTCAACTTGGAGAAATGGGCAGACGTTAAGAAAACCGGCCACCGAATTCTTATGCTGGAATTCTTCATGACTTACAAGCCGGTTGCCGATGGCTCTTTTGATTGCTGACTCCACAACCAACCATTCCATACCTCAAAAAGAGACATCGACGACATCTTTGGAATAAAGAGCGACAAACTGGGGGATGAGTCATTCCAACATGATGATTACGACAAGAAGGTTTAGTGGGAGAAACTTTCAGGAGCACCATCGGAGCCCGGATGCCGATTTAATTCCACTTCATTGAGGTCGAATGCTATGTACTTGACGTATAAGTTTTTCATGCAAGTGTTTTTGGGGAAGGAGGATATGACGCGGATCTCGTCGTCCGAGTTGCGAGCCCTATGGATCGCGCACCACAGAGGTGACGCAAAACTCTATCCACTATTGATGGCTATGATAGAGAACATTCAATGGATGAACTATAGGAAGGCGGTGAATCTCACCTTGGGCATGTTCGTCACTGAGCTCGCACGACACCACGGCTACGACCCTTACGATGATGATGTTATCTATCTTAGAGTGGCTATGCTGGTTGAAAGCAGAACTTTCAACGGTCGGAACATTACCATCCCAAACTTCTTGATGCCCTCGGAGAAGACAAGGGCCGAGCAGTCGAGGACACCGATGGAGACGACGATGACTATGGTGATGAGGATGATAAAGAGAATGAGGACGACGACGAGCAGGATGGATATGATGGAAACACGGGTTTCCAAGGATACGAGCATGGAGACTACAGGGAAGGTCTCGAGTATGGTAACTATGGTGGTGGCTACGGGGGAAGCTCGTATGGCAAAGGGTCGAGTAATTATTGATATTAATCGGATGCGCAATGGAGGCAGTAGCAAAATCTCCAAGTGAGCGTGATGGGTCCAATGAGGCAACTATGTCTCAATCAGGAAGAGTACGCTCGGGACGCTCGCCAGAACGCGTGGGAGGCAAGAGAGGAAGCAAGGACGTTTCGAGGTTCCTTGGAGAGATTGGACGCCAACATTTCCACTACGAACAAATATCTTGCCAGGTTAAACAACAACGTCGAGGCCAACCATGGATACCTCGTCTCCATTTATGAATGCTTGATGAAGACCAAGCATCGCTACCCACCACCACCTCCGGGCGACATGGACTAATAAGCGGGCCCGTGCCCCAATTTGTATCATTTCTATCCGAACTTTTCTTTTCTGTAATTTTTTATTTGTGTTGGGTACGTGAGTGTATGTATTTAAATAATTGATTCGATATTTTGCATGTTTGAACTATCCCTACCCCATTATTATTTGTTTTTGTCATCAACCAGGAGTTTGCTAATTTCTTGTTGCAGGGGGGTGTGTGAAATCGGCCGAAATTTAAACCGAAAAAGGTATCATACGGTAAAACTTTCTGTCTTCCTATCCGACCGGAGAAAAAACACTCGCCTGTCGGGCATGTTAATTACACCTTATCCGGTCGGACGGGTGCTATATCCGACCGGGTGGAACAGTTTGTATGCATAATTTAAATCATTTTTATCATTTTATTTACTTTTTTTCATTTCATTTCGTAACTACGTATGAATTAACCAAACTGCTTATTTCAACCTATGTCAAAATCATTCCCATGCTTATTGTGTTTGTACAGGCATGCCTGTTGAAATCATGTATGGTGTGATCTATCGTTGGAGTCTTTCGAGCTTGTTTAGTGCAAAATTTTTCAAAACCTATTTATATATAATTATTTTAAGTAACACTTAGTCACTAGCAATTTTGCGAATCTCTTGAAACTCGATCACCTTGCTTTCAAAATTTGAATAAAACACCTGTGAGAAGCTTTGTGTGATTATCAACATTACATGATGTGATTATATAAGTGTTTTGAGAGGTTTCTAAGTCTCATGTGTACATTTGATTTTGAAAATGACAATAGGCACATATAAGACCCGAATCCAGCTATATTCAAAAATAAAAAACCACTATAAATCCCTAATAAGCCCATTTGAGCCTTTATTCCGTCTCTTGTTAGCCATGAGCATCATCATAGCTCTTATTTCATTTAAGTGTGTGAGATGAGAGTTTATTTATTATTGGTCTATTGAGGTTTACGAATGCAGGGTGTGAACTAGTGGAGTTATATATAAAAAAAGGAAAAAGAAGAGAAATTAAGGGTGCTTAAGTTCTTTAAAAGCATCTAGTTGTTAAGAATAAAGCCTATGTATAAAGGCAAGTATTTGGGTTTGAGGGTTATAAATTGCCTTAGTCATAAAAGGCTAAGAATAGTGTTATATGGTTGTTTTGGGAGGATTGAGGAGCAAAACTATGCTCTATGCTTAAAAAAATGTTGGGTTGAGTGAGTTATTGATTGCGTTTGTTCACAAGTTAGCCACACATATTTATATATGACATACCTTACCAAAGAGCCTACATTACAACCCTAAAAATTCCTAATCTGATTCTTGAATAAATGTGCACAAAGATATGTGATGTACGAGTTTTTGATCTTCACGAGTCGTTGAATGCATGTTTATGTTGAGACGAGTGTATACACTTACCTATTGAAAAACATGAGCGAATGAGTGCACCATCATACAAATCTCCCTATTGAGAGGACACAATCTTTTGATTTCAAGGTGAAAATGTAACATGAGCTTAGCTTAAGAGTTTTAAATAAAAGTGTTTATATTTGCAAAACTAAGTTATATGCACAACATGACTCTTTGATATAACTACTTTCACTCTTTCTTGATTTTGATACTTTCGTTTGTTCGAGGACGAACAAACCAATAAAGCACAGGATTGTTGATTCGTATGTTTTTGTTACACTTTTGTACTCATTTTGAGTCATGTTTTAGTCTTTTTACCGTCTTCTTAGGTCAAGAATAAACTATTTTGGATGATTTTGCATTATTTGGCCTTTTGCTAAGCTTTTCGACTTTTTAATCAATAATTCGCCATTTTGAGCCAATTTACTTACTTTTCTCTTTCAGCCGAATCACTTGACAAAACCCAGTAGATGAAGACAAAGAATTAGCGATCGAAGTAGCCAAAAGAACAACTATCCGATCGGATAAGACCAATAACCGATCGGATTGGCTTTCAAGACACGCACCGATTGGATAAGAGCTACGCCCGACCAGTCAAGAGGACATAGATTTTCATCCGATTGGACCAATGACCAATCCGATCGGATTCGAACGTTATAAATGCAGATCTTTGGGGATTCTTCAGTTACGAAACGGTTCTTGAGCCTTTAAAACTCAGGAATCTTTAGAGAAGACCCATCCTTTCGCCCACAAGACTGGATCATATACATTGGAAGAGAAAATTGACAACTTTCTCAACCTCTAACTTATATAGCCCTTACGACAACTATATTTAGAAGTTCGATTGGTTCAGATAATCGTTGAAGACGGAGGTTCGTGATAAGCTTCCGTTCAGCGAGGTTCATTTCATTTCCCGGAATAGCTAGATCTGGCAAAGATTCACCGTAGTATCGTGATTGAGTTTTCTCACGATTTAGTAATCTCTAAACTTTTATCTCGTTAATTAGTTTCGTAGTTCATGTTAGATACTGATCTCATGATATTGTGTTGGGATATTTCATATGAATCGTTTATGATTACGTTTATGTGAATGATTTGGTGACGATTATTTTATGATAATTTAGTGATTCCTATCATTCCGATTTGGATAATTTGTGTGGTTTGTTTTTATTACGTTTGGATTATGTTTTGTGAATGCATATCTACTGTTTGATGAATTGCTTGAATGAGATTTGGTGGAAAACTCTTTAAATCAAGTGATAATAATTATTGTTGAGTTTGTGAATCGATTAAACTACTATTTCGAAGAGGTTGACGCCCTCGAAGCAAGATAGATTATCGAGTTTTTAAAATTAAGTTCTTTCGAAATTTTTGAAATAAAAACCCCTTTGATCGAGTGTTTAGTATTAGAAGTTATGTTTTAATAAACATCATTGACTCCGTATTTCCACTCCTCGAGAGATCGACCCGAGTTAACTTGCCGGTCTACAAGTGACACCGTTACCTTGCGGGAGAGCTAAACCCTTTCAAACGTAGATGCACGTTTACTTATCTTGGATTTTTAATTTTGAAAGGAACAAACAAAGTCTCGATTCAATAAGCTGCAAATAATATAAAAGGAGAAAAAAAGAAACTAACGTGCGGTTACAATAGGATCACAACAAAAGCTATTCAAGCTAAGAAATCCAAAGGCCTCATTAAAAACTCTCAAAGTACACCCACTCGTGTGGGACAAACCTTTGTAGAGGAAAGGGTACACCCCTCCCCCCACCCCAATGTTTTTAGATAAAATAACCAAAAGAAAGACATAAAAAGCATAAATAGCCACAAGCCGTTAAATTTAGTTCCACTTCAAGGACTGTTTGAACTACTAATATTCATTGAGATTTTGAATGCTGGTATTCATAATTCTGTGAATAGTAAAAAATCTTATTTGTTATAGGATTTAGAATCCTTTAAATTTTACTGTAGATGCCAAACCATGTCTGAAAAGTAGATGATAATGTATTATTATATTATATTAGGAAAACTATTTTTGAAACCTCTTCTATAGGCGTTTTTATGCTTTGCAACCTAATATTTGTTTTGATGTCAGTTGCAACCTGCACTACACAGGATTTGTTAAATGCAAGATCCGGTTAATTTTTCATCCAAAAGGTCAACGGACTCAAACACGTGTAATGCACGTGCCATTTTGGTGGTTTATTGACGGAATATTAGACGGAGGTTGCAAATAACAAACCATGTATAATACGAGTTGTTATTTGTAACAAAAAATACTTTAGGTTATAAGATTTAAAACTCATATAGTATAGGGTGCAAAGAATTATTTTGCCAAATTTATATTATTTTTTTTATGATTTATTAATTTCCATATTTATTGAATAAGTGTTTATAATTTATATAAATTATTATATTGTGTTTATGAGTTTTTCATCTTTTGAGCACTGCTTTTTATTATTTTATAATAACTATGCTTATTTTTATGTTTTTTCCTTCTTAAAAATAATCATTTAGAGTATTTTCATAACTTCTTTATGTTTTTACATAATTTTCATAACATTTACTCCCTCCGTCCCAAATATATACTCTACTATTCCCTTTTAAAATATTCCAAATATATAGTCCACTATATATATTGAATATTATTTTCCCATTATCTTACTACTGTAATCTAATTAATATGAATTTTTTAACCATAAAACTTCATTAAATAATGGGAAATTAAGAAATTTTTTCATATTTGTTAATTCCAACTATATTTTCTTAATCTTTGTAAAAATCACACTAGATTATATAAATGTGACGAAGGGAGTATATGTTTTATTATTTTTTTAATTTCCAAATTTATTAACAAAATATTCATAATCTAATTATAAATTATTATGTTTTATTTTTTTAATATTATTTTAAAAGATTTATTCATTACTTTTTTATTCGATATTTCAGATTTTAAACGATCAATTAAAACTTACTATAGATTTTTTTAAATTTTGTTTTAACTAATTTCATAAATTTTATTAAAATCAAAAATGTTTATTTGATATTTTTAAATGTGAATAACATAATATATTATTATCAGAGAACAAAATAAGACAATTACAAATTATAAAGGGTACCATTAATTTATTCTCTATATTTGAAAAGTTATTTATTTGCAACCTGTATTATACGAGTTTTACACTTTGCAACATAAAGTATTCTTTGTTTCAAATAACAACTCATACTATATATGATTTGTTATTTGCAACCTCCATCTAGTATTCCGTCAATAAAGTCACCAAAATGGCCTGTACATTCCACTCGCCTGAGCCCGATGACTTTTTGGACAGAAAATGAGTTGAAGGTTTCATTTAACAAATCTCGTGTAGTACGGGTTCCAATCAGCAACAAAAAAATAGGTTGCAAATCATAAAAATGTGTATAGTACAAGTTGAAAAAAATAATTTTCCCTATTATATTTTATGTCAAATCGTATTTGAAAAGTAAATGATGTTGTATTATAATATTGTGTTTAGTAGTATTTAATTATTTTTTTGACGTATTTAGAAGTATTTAATTATATGTGTTAATATCATAATATATGATTGAGATTAGGTATAAGAAATTATTGGTTGAAATTTGATTTTTGAGTTTTGCAACAAACTAATATCCGGTATTCGGAATACCAATCTGGTACTTTGAACCCTAGGACAAAAATGCCTAATTGATTTATTAATCTAGTATTTGATTTATTTTACTTTATTATTACTAGTCCAAGTCTTAAAGATGCTATTTTATTTTAACTTATATTCTTTGCCCCAAATCAAATCCATAATAAACTCCGACGGCGAAGTAAACCAAGCAGCCCAGAAGACGGAATTCACCAGGGCATCCGCAACTCGATTACCCTCTTAAAATACATGTTAGACTATGACATCCATATTAGGTGAGAGTAAAAGGCCGCGATGTCATCTCACAAGAAACCTCCAAAGCACGCCATAAGAACGACTAACAAATAAATATACAACATACATCGAGTTCGGCTCCAACTAAATAGAACTCCACTCCTGGGTCGCAACTTCTTCATTGGAAATAACGGTTACTCTAACTGCTAAGCCAACCGTTAACGTTCCAGATCGGAAACTTTTAAGGAAACTTGTGCTCCAATCTTTGTAAACCTATATATACCTTTCCATACTTGTTCAAAGGGATAGTAGACATTTTTAGGGTATTCCTAGGGTTTTACAAGCCCTAAGTCTGCTTCAATTTCTCTTGATACACTTCCGTAATTCTTAGTCTTAAATTTCTAGTTTTTGGATTAAATATAATAGTTCTTAGTTAGTTTTTAGAAGTAGATTAGTTTTAATTCATTGATTTCTTATTGGAGCGACGTCAATCTCCTCCGTTACTTAGTAAGTTTTCAGTTCCCTTGCATTATTAGTTTAATTTCTCTTGCTTTATTAGTTTAATAGATCTTCCACCACCACCACCACCCCTCCATTGATTTATTATCATGATGAATCGTGTTCTTGATTGTTTTGGGATTGTGATGTTGAAATTGTTGATGATTTATGGCTAGATCTTACGGGTCTAATGCCTAGAATCATTTAGAACCATCAATTGGGTTTGCTGGGTACTAAATCCACAAGATGGGATTGACAACCCTAACTTCTAGGTAAGGTGTTCGATGAAATTCCCAAGTGGTCGTGGAGATGATTCTAGAGCACTAGACCCATATTTTCTCAAATCTTTTCAAAATCTTGATTTATTAGTTCTTCGTTTAAATCAACATATTGATTCCAAGTGTTTAGATTAGTTTTTTCTTTGTTATTTTCTTATTCTTGAAAACAAACACAAAAGGAATTTACGATTAGTTTTCCTCGAGAGATTCGACTCAGTTCAACTTGCCAACCTACAAGCGAACACGTACTCTTGTGAGCAAACTTTTTAAGCTTGAAAAACTTAAATAAAAATAGGTGCGGAAAGTTCGAATCAAAATTTTGGCGTCGTTGCTGGGGATAACTAAAGGTTGTGATTTTTGTATTTGCTCTTCGTGACCTTTATTTGTGTTTCTATTTGTTTCGTTTGTTTATAGTATTTGTTTATTTTGTTTATTTTTGTTATTTTCCACCGGTACATTTAATTTTGTGCGTTGAGTGTTGTGTATGCAAGGTACATCTCTTGAAGCCTAAATTCAACGACCGACATAAAAAAATAAATATATATATATATATATATATATATATATATATATATATATATATATATATATATAAATAAGAAAAAAAGAAAGAGAGAAAAAGAGAATGTCGAACTATCGAGCGCCTCAATCATATCGCAATCCGTACGTATATCATGTTTCTCAACCGGCCATTCCATTGAGCCCTGCAATGAAGGATTACTTTCTTGATGATTTCTACTTAGAGCAACTCCCGATTTTTTATGGGCTTCCGAGTGAGGATCCGCTGAAATTCATCTGAGAGTACGAGGCCATCACCCGGACTTTTCCTCGTCTCATCCTTACAAAGGATCAAGTGAAGATGCGACTCTTCTCTTTCGCACTAAAGGATCGAGCAAAGAAATGGTTGTTATATTGGGAGCCCAATTCCTTGAAAACATGGGAGGAAGTGTACGATCGAATCATGGAGTCGTTCTACTTACCTGAATGGGCCCCATATCCAAATTCTTACTATTCGAGCCATGATGATCTATATGATCTTCATGAATCATATTCTTGCAATCTAGTACAACCAAATGAGCAATTTTTTGTGTGGCAACAAGAGTAAGAAGCTGAGACCATTCGTCACCGAGACGGAATTGTGCAATTGACTATGCAGGTAAATAACCAGGGTGTGCAGTTAGATGACCTCTCTAAGAATATGAAGAACATGGAAACAATGATAGGTCAAATGGCGGCCTCTTTGGCGAAATTGGCGAACGAAAATAAACTTCCAAGTCCACCAGAGCTACTGATTCTTGATGTGATGGAGCCTATCTTGGATGTTGAGAGTTTGAGCGTGAATGATCGTTTGGGATATATGTGTAAGGAGGAGGTTTTTGAGGATTTGGTTGAGATCGCTCCTCCTGTGCTTTTTGATGAGGTGCTGAGTAATGATGTAGGAGTGTTGCCATTGAAGAGTCCTGAGTATGTTAAAGATTCGAACCTACTCGAGCTAAGTGAGAATGGAGGAGTTGAGGTGGTGAATTTGGAGAAGGATGAGATGGTCGAGCCTCTTTTTATGCCACCCGAATCTTTGATCGAAATTAAGACTGAGATGGTGGTAGAGGCAATCAAGAAGAATTCTAATTCCCCTCCCCTATGCCCGGATATAACATTAAGTACTTTTCAGAACGTTGAGGGGGATGTAAACAAAATGGAAGGGTTCGGGATGTTCGAGGGGTATGTCATTTGTTCAATGGATTTCCTAGTTTTTCCAGTGATCGAGGATCACCCCATGCCCCGATTGACGTTTAATATATTTGTGGTGATCTACTACTCGCTTTTTCGACCCCCAAAGCGAGTTAAAATCTTCATTGCTCTCATTCTACGACTTGCTTTCCGTTCTCGCCTTGGTGATTTTAATCGCCCACTCTTACTCTTGGAGAACACTAAGGCGTGGCACGATCATCATCTTTTCTTAGATCCCAGTTAACATTGTTCGTAGAACACGTCGATCAAGCGACGTTAAAAGATATGCTTCTTGGGTGGCAACCCAAGTGTTTGTTTTCTTTTTCTTTTTCCTTAGCTTTTCTTTTGATTTTTTTTCTTTTATTTTCTGCATATTCTTAGCTACGTATAAGTTATTTGTTGTGGTGCATTGATGTGTGTGTTAATGTGCAAAAAATAAGGTGAATTTGACAAATTTGAACACCTAACGGTAGGTTAGCATTAGCTCTTACCGTTAACTCTACCGCTGGCGGGCTATTCAGGCTCTTAACGACGAGGATCCGCCGCTACGACCAGTGTTAGCCACCAACAGAGAGCTTTGACGTTAGCTGCTACCGCTAGGGCTACCGTTAGCGTTTAAAAAATAATAAAAATAATAATTCCAAAAATATTAATTAGTTAGTTTTTTATTTGTTTTGTTTGTTTGTTTTTGTAGGTTGTTAATAAAGACATTTTCGTTCACGCGATTTGAGAAGATTGGATAATTGCAAAATTCTCCGTACGGCGGCTCGACTATATTAGTCTTCAGGGATGTTTTTCTTACTTCTTTCCTCTTTTGATTTATTTTTATATATATTTATGGCAATCAGGATATTGCCGGATTTTTAGAGAGGGGAAGGGTAGTTGAGTGTGATTTATGTTTTATAACTGTGCAATTTGAATTCGTGGATTTGTTAGCTAGTATTTAAACCTGATTGATTATTATTCCTGCGCTTTATTGTGTTTGTCTGTCTTGCCTGTCAAAGCTAATTAAGTATGATTTGATGTTCTTGTCTTTTGAGCGTGTATAAGTGCATAATATTTCAAAAAATATTATTTATATATTGTAAAATGGTAATTGAACGCAAGTGATTTTGCATAACCTTAAAAGCAACGTCAATTCAAAATCCTTTCATGCAAAAGCCAGTTAGTAGCCTGAGTGTTTATCATCTTTGCATGCACTTGAGTAGGTTCTGCTTTGAGATCTCTTTGATATTGCAGTGTGTAGTTAGCTTTGAATATGACGATTGGGCATAGAAATTACCCTTATTTTACGGTCATATCTAGATATATTAGCCACTATAAATTAAGAATGATTGACTCATAGCCAAATATCCATTTACTATAGCCATGAGTGTTAATGAGTTAACTTCTGCGTCATTAATAGCGTGGGGTAAGAGTTAGTTATTTCTTGTTGGTTATTTGTGTTTTGGGTTTATGAACAGGGATTTATGAAAAAATTGTAATAAGTGTTAAGGATCACCATCCTTAAAACAATAAAATAAAAAGAAAAGGAAAAAAAAGAATAAAGGGGATGGTGAATCTTGCTGAGTTGTTGCCTATGCTTATAAAGGCTTGTGTTTTGTTGATTTTCTTTAGACGCCTAATGTTTAAGAGGCAATAGTCGAGCGTGAAAGAAGAAGCATATCCTAAGATTCTTAATTATTTAAGTGGCTTGTGTAGAAGTCAGTTTTGGGTTTCGAGTTGAGAAATAACCTAAGTTTAAAGGCTACGTTATGAGAGAAAGTGAGGTTTCTTTTGAATGAGGTGAAGCACATTGTTTCGTGACTAGAATAGTTTGGTGAGTTATTGATCACGTTAGATCGTGAGTTAGCCACATGACTTATATATTCCATACCCGTCCAAAGAGCCTACATACAACCCGAAAAGACCTTTTCCAATTCTTTGTTAGTTACACACTTAAATGCGATGGAGAAACTTTTGATTTTCAGTTCTTGTTTATTGTGCATGTGTTTTGATGACTTGAGAGTAGACACGTCCCTATAAAAAATTCTTGAGTGCTTTTGAGCATACACCTATATATTACCCTTTGTGAGGATACATGATTTTATTTTTGGAGCGACAATGTAATAATGGTCTAGCATTTGAGTATGCGTTGCAGTTTTCTATATTTTCAGAATTATCTATGTAGCACGACACGACTCTTTGCTTGGGATGATTCTTATACTTGTTATTCTGTGGGATTATCGTTTGTTCGAGGAAGAACAAACCAATTAAGCGTGGGGTATTTGATTAATATGAATTTGTCTTGATTTCTTTTAGTATTTTAGTTATTTTTTATTATTAAATTCGGTGTAAGTTGGATAGATTGAGCATATTTTCGTATTTTCTTATCTCCTGCTTATTTTATCATATTTTGACCATAATTATTGTATTTCATGTTTATTTCGATATTTTGGAGTATTTTGGTCAAGATATAGTCGAGTGTCTACGAATGGAGTTTTATTAAAATTGGGCCTCGATTTGAAGTGTCACAACTGACACTGGGTATGCTATTCACACTGGGTTACCCAGTCACAACCGCTAAATGAGAACAGAGAGGTTAACGGTGCCATTAACGGTTACTGTAATTGCTAAGCCAACCGTTAACATGCCCCATCAGAAAACTTTAAGGAAACTTGTGCTCCAAGTCTTTGTAAACCTATATATACCTTTCCATACTTCTTTAAAGGGATAGTAGGCATTTTTTAGGTATTCCTAGGGTTTTACAAGCCCTAGGTTTGCTTCAATTTCTCTTGTTACACTTACATACTTCTTAGTTTTAAATTTCTAGTTATTGGATTAAATAGAATAGTTCTTAGTTAGTTTTTAGAAGTAGATTAGTTTTAATTCGCTGATTTCTTATTGGAACGACGTCAATCTCCTTCGTTAATTAGTAAGTTTTCAGTTCCCTTGCATTATTAGTTTAATTTCTCTTGCTTTATTAGTTTAATTGATCTTCCACCACCACCACCACCCCTCCATTGATTTATTATCATGATGAATCGTGTTCTTGATTGTTTTGGGATTGTGATGTTGAAATTGTT
>BMAC01000088.1:256847-378055 GCA_014905375.1 Phtheirospermum japonicum
CCCCCCATTGATGTATTATCATGATGAATCGTGTTCTTGATTGTTTTGGGATTGTGATATTGAAATTGTTGACGACTGTTGGCTAGATCTTACGGGTCTAGTGCCTAGAATCATTTAGAACCATCAATTGGGAATTCCACAAGATGGGATTGACAACCCTAGCTTGTAGGTAAGGTGTTCGATGAAATGCCCAAGTAGTTGTGGAGATGATTCTAGAGCACTAGACCCATGTTTTCTCAAATCTTTTCAAAATCTTGATTTCTTGGTTTTTCGTTTAAATCAACATATTGATTCCAAGTGTTTAGATTAGGATTTTCTTTGTAATTTTCTTATTCTTGAAAACAAACACAAAAGGAACTTATGATTAGTTTTCCTTGAGAAATTCAACTCGGTTCAACTTGCCAACCTACAAGTGAGCTCGTACTCTTGCGAGCGAACTTTTTAAACTTGATAAACTTAAATAAAAATAGGTGCGGAAAGTTCGAATCAAGAACCACACAACTAAATGATATCATAGAAAGGTAAATGTTTGAAATATCCCTCCAAATCGTTAACAACCTCATAATTAGAATAGGCGGAGACCAAATCTAAGAACCCCAATTAATCCGAGGAAAACGATCCCAAATGTGACGTTGAAAAAGCAATCCCCAATGCATTGATCAATGTAGCATTTCATCCAAAACGGACGACGAAGCATTTCCATAATAGAAAAAACAACTAATTATCCAACCAGAAACTAAGCTTTGAACTCCAACCTAGAACCCAACGAGTCTCATGCGAGAGGTTCTGAGCATGCTGCCGCATACCCGACAAAATGGAGGAAGTGACATAATACCTAGGTCCCCATGCTGATCGAGAAACAATCTCTGGAGGAACTGATTAACCTCTATGTCAGAGGTAAGGACTTTGAAAGCAATCTTCAATAGATAAGCCAAATTAGCAACAAAAATAGATTGCACCTAAGGCCCCCTTCCTCCTTTGGAGTGAAACAACAAGACCATGCACCTATGAAGACAAAAGTTCCAGATTTCCTTGTCGAGATCTTTCAACAAACCAACTGACCACTTTAAAATCAAAATACTATGAACACCCGAACTAATGATTATCGAGGTAAATAGAAAAATACGCCCCGCCATGAAGAGAGAGACACATAACTATTAAAGTGGTTGCAACTACATTAAAGGCAGAGAACCAACATGAATCTTTGCAATATCCTAGACCCTTATATGAGTAGCACGAGACACATAACTATTAAAATTTTTTTGGACTTTGAGGGTTGAACATCTTCCCCATACTAACACTATACCGACGCAAAATCTTCGTGATAGCCTTGTTGTTGGTAGTGGAAGCACGACAACAAAAGATGATGCCATCCACATAACAAAGTGGGAAAAAAAGCAAACACCCAACTTTAAAGGCGTCAATCTCTCCAAAGATGAGAATGAGTCAGGACCCGAGCTAGGGAATCCTCGACAATAAAAAATATTAGTGGGGATAAGGGGTTCCCCCGCCATAACCCCTGAGAATAACCAAAAAAGCCGGTAAGGCTCCCATTAAATAAAGCGAGATACGCACCAAGCAAAGGATGGTCTCAATCCAACCCACAAATAAGTTATCGAAACCAAACCTTCTAAGCATAAAAGATGTAAATCCAAGCCTATAGTGTCGGAAGCCTTATCGATTTTCAAAATCATATTCTCCTGAACGAGATGGCTTGCTAAATAATTCACCGCCACCGAAGCGATCACAATGTAGTCATGAGTTTTGCCTCCCCGCAATGAAGACAAATTGATTAGCCAAGATCAACCCTGTGACAATAATCCTCATGAGTACCAAAATCTTTGTAATAAATTTAAAAGCAAGGTTGTTAAGCAAAATTAGTGGAAAATCCTCAACCTGAGAAGCCCTTTTAACTTTCAGAATCAAAAAAATAAAAATTAAATTAAAACCTAGAGGAATATCCTTGTGTGTGAATAATAACGCACCGCCTCACAAATATCAGGCTCGACGATCTCCCAAAAACTTTGGAAAAAGACATCACAATAACCATCTAGGCCCGACACACTATTTGCACCCAAATCAAAAACCACCATCTTAATTTCATCATCGAGGGGTACCACCATTAACGCATAGTTTTCTGCCACAAAGACCGATACAAGGATGACCTCGTCAATCCAAACAACACCCTCGACCACTTTTATTTTAGAAAAAAGACCACGATAAAAGTTAAGGGTATGTGACAAAATGTTTGAAAAATCCTGATTCACATCCCCATTAATAACCAAGGTAGAAAGGCTACCCTTAGCAGTGCGAGCATGAATACGGAAATGTAAGAAAGTTGTGTTCTGATCACCATCCTTAAGACAATTCACATAAATCTTATGACACAAATGAGTGGCCTGGTCATTGAGAACCCAAATAACTACATGAGCCACCTCCGCACAATGATTAATATCCCCAAATAGGGTTGAAATTCTACCATTGAGCATGGGCAAAAGGCAATTTAATTTTCTCATGAGGTGAATCATCGAATTTGCATGGGGGATGTGCGGAATCTATAGATAAGATCGTAAAACCCTACTTGTGAAATCCAAAACTCCAAATATAAAAAGGACGTTGGCTTACAGCAACAAAGGTGTTGTCCTCACATTTACAAACAGTTGGATGATGGTCTAAAACCAAGAGAGGTAGTAAAAGACCCTCCAAAACTTTACATAAATATGTAAATTCTGGGTTACATAAAATGCTATCTAGTCTAGCCAATGTGCAGACCCCATTTGCCCTGCTAGCCAACGTATAAAAAGCCACTAGATTTTGGAAGATAAACGAAGTCATTAACATCCACAAGATTTTGAAACTCCGAACATGAAATGCCACTAGGCACATTACCACCTTACCATTCATGGGCACCAAAAACTGCATTGGAGTCACCTATAATGCAAAGATCAAAAATACTAAGGGCCGTGATAACCCCCCCCCCCCCCCCCCCCCCCCCCTCCCCAAAAGGATGACGATCAAAAATAATCATTGTGCGCATGAAACAAAACCCCAAGTGAAAGTTTTTTAAAACCCATTGGTAACTTTAAAGATCAAAGCATGATACAAGTTAAACAACAAATCAAAAGTAAATGAAACTAACCTTCGTGAGCACCTGGAATATCTTGGATTTTGTTTGCTTCAAAAATTTTGACCCACCAAGTTATATCATAAGCCTATCCCAAAAACTGCAACGGAACAGATTGATATGAACCATCGGCTCTGCGATGGCAATAATATCAGTCTTGTGAACCTGGCAAAGTTCTTTAAGAACCAGATGGGAGTTAAGGTTACCATCCCCTGAAGATTACAGAAGAGGTAATCCATTGGTCAATATTAGATGGAGGGTTGGCGGCTCCTCCTATCCTGTTCATCCGAAGCTTGTAACTATTTTCATACGCGATATAAGACTACTCATCATAATCTTCATAATCTGCCCTTTTTTTTGAATTGTAGCCATCGTATGTTTTTTGAGGCCACTAAAGACGATTTTAACCTTTATTCATAAATAGTAGAAGAATTAGCCACATATTCCTTACATTTATCCTACGCAGAAATGACAGTGGGACTATCTTTCCACTGGCAAAATGGCATGTCATGGATCGGAAGACTGATTGCAAGAAATCGGAGAGGTTAGGGCAAATTACCAAAATTGGGGAAAATTCATCTGATCCGAATAGAGATGAAAAGGCGAGTGGTCAAGGTTTCATTGGGTTAGAATCGGGTCGCTCCAGCAGAAACGAGCCGGAAAAGGGTTTTGGAGCAGGGACACTTGGTAGCGGCTGATTGATGGGCCTCAAATGAAAAAAAATTGCAGCACTTAAAATTCTAGTTTGTCTTATTTGTTTGTTAATTGTTGTTACCGGTTTTTTAGGGAGCAAAAGGGGTATGTTGTATTGGTCCCCTCATTTCTAGCTATTTATGCAGGTGAAAGGAACCAAAAAGAATTAATCAGCAAAATTACATTCTCTATAATTTCTCTCACTCTCTCCTCTTCATCTTCCTCCCCAAGTTAACTCATTCACACTCATACAAACATCACAATTACAGATTTATAGCACAAAAGAAAAAGAAAAAAATATTATACAAATTAGAAACCATAACAATTAGTACTTAGAGCCACTCGAATCCTTGAGATGGCCAAAATCACTCGTTTCAAAGATCTCCAAGAAGCCCAAAGGTGCATAGACCTAATCCTTCAAACAGAATCTGAAAAGGGAGAAACTACAGAGATGAGACTACAAGAAAAGATTAATGGAATTAGCACAGAAATGATGGGAAAATTTGATCACCTATCTCAAACCTTGGCATCTATCCAAATACAACTACTCAACTCAGATAAGATGCAAAAACAAGCAGATGAAGTCTTTATTTTGGGTGAACCAGTTCCAGATTAGACACCTCCTACCAGGACTATACAGAGACAACAAATATCAACTCCCAACAGGATGATCCAAGACCACACAACCCCTAATATCATTACACCACTCCCCAAAATTGATTTCCCCAGGTTTGATGGATCCCAGCCCAGATCTTGGATTTTAAAATGTCAAGGGTATTTTAAACTGATCCCAAATATCCCAGATGCTCAAAAGGTAACCCTAACATCTATGCACTTTGATGGTAAAACTGCACAATGGTACCAACAGTTCTCTATAAGGTAGATGGATTTAACTTGGCCACAATCTTTAGAAATACTGTCAGCCAGATTTGATGAACTAAAGGAATCCAAGATCATTGTTGAATTCAATAAGTTGAGGCACACACAGTCTTACCTGGAATATGTAGAGTGGTTTGAGGAATTGAGAGCCTACATGCTACTATTGAACAAGGGGGGGATATACTGAGGAGTACTTTATTGACAGTTTTATTAGTGGATTGAGTGAGGAACTTCAGTCTTTCATACATATGTTTGGACCCACATCACTGCAACAAACTATTGAGTTGGGCCAGAGACAGCTACACACCCTAGAAGCAATAGCAAGGAAATTAAAACCTTCTGCCAAACCCACTTTTCCATTTAACCCCAGGAGGAATGAAGCAAGCACTACATTGAGGCCACCTCCATTCCCAAATAGACCCCAGTTCAAGTTACTTATAACTTCTGAGATGGCTGTTAGGAGGGACAAAGGTTTATGTTATAATTGTAATGAACCTTTTTCTGGGGAGCACAGGTGCAAAAATAGGATTTCCTATCTAATCATGACTGAAGAAGAATAGAGATATTTTGTGGAGCCCAGCATTAACCAAGAAGTGACTGAACAACTAGGTGAGGAATCTATGGAAGAGATTCAGATGTCACTAAACCCATTTCTAGAGAGGGGGGTATTACTACTATGAGGCTCAATGGACCTGTTAGAAATGAAAAGTTGCATATCCTCATTGATACTGGGAGTACTCTAAGATTCATCCAGGAATCAACTTCTAAGAGGTTGGGTTGTGCCCTAGAACCTGCCAAACCTATCCTTGTTAAGGTGGCTAATGGACAGAAAATGATAAGTTCTACAAGAGTATCTGGGCTCAAGTGGAAAATGAAAGGACACCCTTTCATTCTCTCTCCAAGGGTATTGGCCAATGAAGGCTGTGACCTCATACTAGGAGGGGATTGGCTGAAATCCTGCACACCTGTTGAGTTGGATTATGATCACATGACTTTTACTGTTACATTGCTAGGAAGAAGAGTGAAGATACAAGCAATTTCCTCACCCCATGAGTGTCACCTGATTTTTGGACCTACTCTATTCAAAATGATTCATCAGGAGGTACCATCTCAGATTGAGGAGGTGTATTAGATTAAGGATAAACCAGAATCAGGGGATATTGCTACCACACTAGAGGGTTTATTGGGGTAATTTCAAGATGTATTTGAGGAGCCACAATGGCTACCCCCTGTAAAGGGAGTTGAACACCACATTACTTTGAAGGAGGGTAGCAACCCTAAGCACCAGTTTCCTTACAGGGTGTCACATAACTAAAAGAATGAGATAGAGAAAATTGTTAAGGAGTTACTGGACTCTGGTGTCATCCAACACAGCAGCAGCCCATTTGCTTCTCCAGTTTTATTGGTCAAGAAGAATGATAACAAATGGAGGATGTGTGTGGACTATAGATACTTGAACAGCCTAACTATCAAACATAACTATCCAATCCCTATCATTGATGAGTTGTTAGATGAATTGCAGGGGGCAGAGTTTTTTTCCAAAATTGATTTGAGGTCAGGATACTTTCATATTTTGATGAGGTCAGAGGATAGGTATCTCACAGCTTTCAACACTCACCATGGACAGTATGAGTTTCTAGTGATGCCTTTTGGGTTGTGTAATGCACCAGCAACTTTCCAGTCATTGACGAATCAAGTTTTTCAACCTATGTTAAGGAAATCAGTGCTGGTTTTCTTTGATGACATACTTATCTATAGCAAGACAAAGGAAGCCCACTACCAAGATCTTAAAGCAGTACTGATACTACTCAGGGAACACTCCTTGTTTGTTAAAAAGAGTAAATGTCACTTTGGACAGAAGCAAATTGAGTATTTGGGCCACTTGATATCCAAGGATGGTGTTTCAACTGATCCTAATAAGATAACAAGTATGGTACAGTGGCCAAGACCCACTACTATCAAACAACTTAGGGAATTCCTAGGGCTCACAGGGTACTATAGGAGGTTTATTCAGGTATATGGGCTGATAAGCAAACCATTGACCAGTTTGCTTAAGAAGGGAGCTTTCTCATGGAACAAGGAAGCAGAGGAATCCTTTGGCAGATTGGAAGAAGCTATGGTTAAAACACCTATTTTGGCTTTACCAGATTTTTCTAAACCTTTTGTGTTGGAGACAGATACAAGTGGCACTAGGATAGGAGCCGTCTTAATGCAGGAGGGTAGACCTATTTCCTATATGAGCAAGACCTTGTGTATCAAGAACCAGGCTTTATCAATCTATGAGAGGGAGTTCCTAGCTGTTTTAATGGTTGTACAGAAATGGAGGCACTATTTACAAGGCTATAAGTTCATCATCAAGACAGACCAACAAGCACTCAAACACTTGTTAGATCAGAAGATCATGAACCCACTGTAGCAGAAGTGGATCACTAAACTCCTAGGTTTTAACTATGAGATTCACTACAAGAAAGGGGCATAGAACAAGGTTGCAGATGCATTATCCGGGTAAATACCCACATCAGAACCCTGTCATGCTATTTTCACTGTCATTCCTTCATGGATTCAGCAAGTAGCTGCCAGCTACTCAACTGACCCTTTCTTTGCCAAAATCCTAACAACAAAATCTTTGAGTTCTAAGGCACACCCTGAATTTGAGCTGCAGGGAGAGATCATCAAGAATAAGGAAAGGATAGGGGTAGGAAGTGACCCCACACTCAGGAAAACTATACTTACATAAATGCACAATTCAACTTTTGGGGGCCACTTAGGTATCTTGGGTACTTACAAGAGAGTTAGTAGACTTTTCTATTGGCCTCTCATGAAGAAAGATGTGGAGGAATGGGTGAACAGTGTGAAGTATGTGCTAGGTGTAAAAATGAGGGAGGCTTGTATCCAGGGTTACTCCAACCCTTACCTATTCCCCATCAAGCATGGTCCCACATTTCCATGGACTTCATTGAGGGTCTACCTAAATCATTTGGGAAGGATGTGATTTTAGTGGTTATAGACAGGCTTACCAAGTATGGCCATTTTTTAGCTTTAATACATCCCTTTAATTCTACAACAGTTGCTAAATTTTTCATGGACCACATATACAAATTACATGGGCAACCCCTACACATTGTGACTGACAAGGATAAAATTTTCACTAGTTCTTTCTGGAGGGAGTTTTTCTTGCCATAGGAACATATTTGGACTTTACTTCTGCCTATCATCCTAATTCTGATGGGTAGACTGATAGGTTGAACCAATGTTTGGAAAACTATCTCAGGTGCATGGTTTAACAAAACCCTAAACATTGGGTCAAGTGGCTTTCCCTAGCAGAGTTTTAGTATAATGCCAACTACCACACAAGCTTAAAGACTACACCTTTTCAAGCCCTATATGGTTATAAACCACCTACCTCATTTATGGAGACACACATTATTACATAGAACCCTGATGCCACAGACTTTATACAGCACAGACAGAGGTTAATACATGAACTCAGGCAGAATTTTCAACTGGCACAACATCGTATGAAAATTTATGCAGATCAACATAGAGTGGAGAGGCATTTTGAAGTGGGGTATTGGGTGTATCTTAAACTACAACCATCCAGACAAACCTCAATTGCAATCAGGAAAAACTTCAAACTTTCAGCTCGGTTTTATGGTCCATTTAAAGTTATTGAGAGAATTGGAGAGGTGGCTTAACATTTACAATTGCCAAAAACCGCACGAACCCATACGGTTTACCATGTATCTCTCTTGAAGAAAAAGCTTAGGCCGACCGTGGCAGCATCACCCAGTTCAGATTTGCCAGAGATTGATGATGATGGTGAATTTCAGGTCTCTTCGCAGGAATCTATTGGACAGAGAGTAGTAAAGAGGCGAAGGGGTGAGATAATTCAATTTCTAAGTCGTTGGACAAAAAATGAAAACGAACAAGCAACATGGGAAAAGGAAGAGTACTTACACTGTCCGTTTCTAAAGTTCGATCCTTGGAGAGAAGGATCTTCGGAGGGAGGGAGTATTGTCATGGATCGAAGACTGATTGCAGGAAATTGAGAGGTTAGGGCAAAACGTGAAATTGGGGAAAATTCATCTGGTCCTAATAGAGATGAAAAGGTAAGTGGGCAAGGTTTCATTGGGTTAGAATCGAGTTACTCCATCAGAAACGGGCCGAAAGAGGGTTTGGAGCAGGGACACTTGGCAGCGGCTGATTGATGGGCCTCAAATGAAGAATAAATTGCAGCCTTTAAAATTATAGTTTGTCTTATTTGGTTTGTTAATTGTTGTTACTGGGTTTTTAGGGACCAAAAGGGGTATGTTGTATTGGTCCCCTCATTTCTAGTTATTTATGCAGGTGAAAGGAACCAAAAAATAATTAATCACCAAAATTACATTCTCTATAATTTCTCTCACTCTCTCCTCTTCATCTTCCTCCCCAAGTTAACTCATTCACACTCATACAAACATCACAATTACAGATTTACAGCACAAAAGAAAGAGAAAAAAATATTATACAAATTAGAAACCACAACATGGCAACAATGTCTAAGTTCATGTCCTTGGGGGTCTTTGTCATAGTGCTTGTATAAATCGACCTTTGGATATTTAGTGCCTTGGCAATGCCTCTTAGGGCCTTAGAAATTCTGAATTCAAAAGGAGGCACACGAGTGTGTAACGCCCCGATTTTGATAAAATGAAAATAGTTTGTAAATTAAATAAAGTAAAGTAGATTTGACATTACATAAAAGCCAAACTATAAAAAAAAAGAAAATTATAGAATTTTATAAATTTGAGCCGCGTAGTGGAAATAGTAATAAGAGAAATTGGAACACTTTGAAACCCCCCACTTTGGGAAAATGTAAAAATATATTTATGAAGAAAATCACTTTGAAACCATAGCTTCTAGGCCCCCCTTTGATAATGAAACTATTAGGCCCATTTCAAAATCAAATATAATTCAAAAAATTTGAAATATAAAGAGAATTATCGCAAGTATAAACACGTATCATCTTAAAATAAAAAGTAAGAATATCAACATTTATAAATCATCACCCACGCTTTTTCTGTACTACTCTGATATGTAAATTTATAGAAAAACGTAAAAACTTGATGGAAATCTAATACAAACCAATCCAAAATATCGAAACAATAGTCAAATTGATGTTTTACTTAGATTTTTATCCACCTCCAATGTCATTCGTCGCTCGTTCTCCTCAACCTAAATTATTTTAATAATAGGGTGAGCTTTCCACTGGCTTAGAAGGTATATGAACATATCTAATATAAATAAAATAAACATATAAAAAGCACAATCAATCACAGAATTCATAAAATAGCATTTTTGAAATAATATACTGGACTTCAGCTAAAACATGATGGGTTTTCCTGATGACCAATTTCCCCGGTCACATACATCTTTTGTGATCTCTGGTTTTATAATTGGATATAGCATGCCAGGATAAACCCGATGACCCTCTTCCCCGATCATAGATAACTTTTATGACATCTGGCTATATTAATTTGTAAACATGAAATTCTACTTGAGAATACATGATATACATATCACAATAATTGAGGATTGGAATTTAACATAAGACAAGTCGATGGTCCCTACCTCGTAAATTTAAATGTATTGGATTTTATATGAATGTCATGAATAAATTCTTAGTCATCGTTGACTCGTTGCTTACATACAAAATATATTTAAATAAAAAATGTGGCCTTTAGGAATTTCGAACTTAGATAATTGGAGTCACAATATTTGGAATAAACTGAATTGAAATTGAATTGACAATCTTCATCACCAATTGGGGATTCAAGGACTATATGGCAGAATACAAAAAGGTAAGGGTAGATTTATAATTAACTTTAATCATGGACTAAAATGGAGTTGAATTGAAGTTTTGTGAGTTTGAGGGGCTGGATTGGAATTTTAGGTAAACTGTGTGCTGAAATAGGAAGGGGTTGCAAACTTTTGGGGTAAATATGTAGTTTTTGAAAAACTTGAGAAATATAAAAGGGTGATTCATCAATCCCCAATTCAATACCCAGTCCCCATTTAGAAATTTGATTTCCTTTCCTTCTTCTCTCTCGTCAACCTCACGCGGCGGACCCGGTAACTGAAAACTAGTGAACGAACATCATCGACAGCGTGCACCGATGACAAGGTGGTAGCTCGATTCGGTACTGGGGTGATACGACATCAAATATACAGGTCGGTATGCACGTCGAGTTAGGTTTATAAGGCAACCTCTTCTATGGGATTATCGAGCTTTTATGGGTTAAAATGGTATCTACATTTATAAATTGCTTGGCAGGAACAACTGGACTTTATTGTTATGGTTATGGTATGGGCCCCGACGGGCTGGTATGGATGGTATGGTATGAGCCTCAGTGAACTAAGGATATGGGATGGTTATTGATCCATGGTCATTATGGTAACTTAATAAAATACGAGAGTTCCAATATTTATGGTAACTTAGCATATAGGAGAAATCCTAATTCGAAGTCGGTGGTTAATTAAGGTATTGTGGTATGAATAGAAGATAGAAACTCTAGATTGGGAACGTATATCATGTCTATATAAAGTAGACACATGTCTAACTTCTATTCTAAGTTGATTTTTATCCTGCTTTAAGCTCTCGTTTTATCATCAGAAAAGGGTACTGACTTAAGCATCGGAGGGCCTATGTCGGGGCTATCCGGCTTGGGTTTTATTTTGTAGGTCGATCAGGTCGGCAGGAGTATTTCGAAGATCAGTGACCTCATTCTTGGTGAGCCAAAAGTTTTGGTCACATCAAGTGGTGCCGTCTCGAGTCATTGAGCAAAAGACATGAGAATTTAACAAAGCAAACATGAAAGGAAGAAATATCACACCACAAACTCTAAAATTCAGCTCGGATGCAAGAAAAAACAATAAAAAGGATCAGGAAACACAAGCCGAAAGAGATCAAACACCACAGGGAAACACAAAGGAGCAACCGACCATAGAAACACCACCATCACAAAAGGATAAGGCGGAATGTACAAGAAAAGGAAATAGATATAACTCCCCTAAAATAATAAGGCAGAGAATTGTCAATATAGGGACCAAAGAGTGGGATGAACTACTAGAGGGGAGCACTTATCACGTCAATAAGGGCTTCTTCCAATGATTGCTTGATGTTGTGCCCATTTACAGATTGAAAAAAATCATGACGGGGAAGGATGACAGTGATGAGGAGGCTACCGAAGATAGAGAAAAAGAGTACAAGCCAGAGCCATTTACTCTAGCCCAAAAGAAAAGCTGAGACAAAGGGCCATAGATGCCGAATCCTGAGTTGATCTAGGCTACAAAAAGGAAGCGGCCTCATAAAAGGTACTTATCATCCCAGCAGGAGGAAGAAGAAGATGTTGTTCAATTCTTAGGCGGCAGGACACGAAAGAGGCCTTATCAAAATAATATAAGACGAGAAGTAGAAGCGGGTGATGAAAAAGTACTGTTAATGTCTCGCACGATGAAAGATATGTAGGAGGCATTGCAATCACTTCAAAGACAGGTCACAGGAATGGATCGGTAGGAGTCAAGAGGCCAATTATTTTTTGTGGGAATTTTGAGGCCGGCCTTGCCTAGAGGATATAAGGGATTAGAATTATACTATGAAGGGTTGTCAGACCCCACCTGGCATGTGCAATATTTTGAGAGTTAGGCGGTCTTACAGTAGTACACAGATGTAGTGGCATGTAGAGAATTCTTATCTACTCAACGGGGGCTAGCACATGATTGGTTTCATCAGCTAGCTCTAGGAAGAATCACAAGCTTTCAGGATTCGAGGTCGGCCTTCTTAAAATACTTTACTAGCACGAAGTTACATACGAAACAACACAATTACTCTTCTCAACGGTACAACGACCTGGAGAGATGCTGAAGAATTATGTAGCCAGGTTCATGAGTGCTACTTTGGAGGTACCCACTGCCATGAATGATATGAAGGCGAGAGCCCTAAACCAGTGGTAAGGAAATAGGGCTTAAGGACCTCACTAGCCAAGTGGCCTGCACACACTTTTGAGGAAGTTTTGGATAGATGCATGAAGTATATCCATGTAGAAGAAGTAGAGGAGGAAGATAAGATACAGTTCGGAGAGAGGTCAGAGACTTTAAAAGGTTAACGGTTAAAAGTTCAGAACCTCAATGAAACCTACAGTGACCTGTACGAGCAATCATGACCCCAGGAAAAGAAGAAAGAGGTATGTCTAGAGGTGAAGGAAGGAATTGGAAGGAGGATGCAGACTTTATCCTATTGAGGCAGTATGGGATGAGACTAAACCCTAAAAAGTGTGCCTTTGGAGTTCATTTAGGGAAGTTTTTGGGGTACATGGTGATGGAAAGAGGCATTGAGGTAAACCCAGAGAAAGTACGAGTTGTGATGGAGATGCCCCATCCCTGAACAGTGAGAGACGTATATGTATTAATAGGTGTTTATGTTAAGAGTAACACAACCAATACAAAACCAAAAATAGCAAGAAGAACAGCAATCAGATAGTAGAAACGAGTGGGAAAAAGTTCTTAACTTTTATTCCTCAAAATCAGTTCGGATCGGCCTTAGCCGGACACTTTTTACAGGTGATTGACCTTGAAATACAAGCTTTCTCTCTCTAAAGCTCTCTATCTTTCTCTCTCTAAAAATTGAGGATCCTTTCTCTCTCTCTTGGAGAGGCTATTTACAGTTTTCCATTGAAACTCTAATTATACACCTGTCACTGTCCTATTGGTCTTCCATAATCTCTATTCACGTGTCCACCGCCTCAATGCCATCCTCAGATATTCCCCGCCAACTTAATGCCGACCTCAGACATTTTTTAAATTGGTAGGATCCGAAGTCTTTGGTTTAACATTTCTGTCCGGCATCCGGCGGTCGATGACGCCGTACGGGCATCCTCGGTGGTCTCTAAGGATCGCCAATTCCTGCTCGACATGGGGCCGAGCTCGGCAGCTCGGCACCACTCTGTTCGGCACCCCCGGGCGAGAGCTCTCAACGGGTGCACGGAGAGGTCGGCGTCCACGGTGAAATTCTGCTCGGCATGGTGCCGAGCTCGTCAACTCTGCACCACTCTGCTTGATGCCGCCGGGTGAGAACTTTCGGTGGGTGTGCAGAGAAGTCAACGTCCACGACGAAAGCCTGCTTGGCATGGGGCCGAGCTCGGCAGATTGGCAAAATTCTGCTCGGGTCCCCTAGGCGGAAATACTCGGCGAGCAGTGCGAGGCGCTTGTCGTCTCCCCGGCAAAGTTCTACTCGGCGGAATCCTGTTTGGCCGCATCCTACTCGGTACCCTTGGCGCGGGCACTCGGCAGACGCTGGTCTGCTCGGCGGTCCTGCTCGAACCTCAGCGTGGACACTCAGCAGATGTTGTTCTACTCGTCGGTCCTGCTCGGCACCTCCCGGTGTGGGCACTCGGCATGCGCTGGTCTACTCGGCGGTCCTGCTCGTCTTCTCGGCGTGGACACTTGGCAGATGCTGTTCTGCTCATCGGTCTTGCTCGGCACCTCTCGGCGTGGGCACTCGGCAGGCGCTGGTCTGCCCGGCGGTCCTGCTCGGCACTCCTCGGCGTGTGCGCGGATGTCCCAACTAGGAAGTCCCATTCCTGATGTTTAGCGATATGATCGACTTAGTTCGACACTCATCGGATTGACGATATCGACCATCAACAATATGTTACATAGCAGGGCTCAATCGATTCATATCCAGGTTAGCCGAGAAGGTTTTTCTCTTTTTCAAAAATCTAAGGAAGGGATCCAAGTTTGAATGGAAAAAAGGAAGTAGTAGAGGCATTTGATAAACTCAAGAAGTACCTAGCCGAGATCCCACTATTAAAAAAGCCTATGATAGGAGAGGATCTATTCCTTTACATATCAGTTGGAGAGGTGGCAGTAAGATCGGTATTGATCAGGGGGAAGGCCAGTAGTCAGAAACTTATCTACTACAATAGCAGGATACTGAGAGGGGCTGAGCTAAATTTTTCAGAGCTGGAGAAAGGGGGATTTGCATTGATCTACATGGAAAGAAAGCCGCGAATTTACTTTATGGGTCATCGGGTTAAGGTACGAACTAATTTGGCACTTAAGCAGGTACTAAATAATCCAAACCTGTTTGCGAGGTTATTAAAGTGGGTAGTAGAGCTCAGCAAATACGACATGGTATATGAACCAAGGATGACAATTAAAGGGCAGGCGTTGTCTGATTTTTATAGGAGATGGTGCATTTTAAAGAAGAGAGAGTTGAGCATAAGACATGGTTATTGCATGTAGATAGGTCGACCATGATAATTGGCGCAAGGATAAGAGTTATTTTAACTAGCCTAGAAGGAGAAAAATTAAATTTTTCACTGAAGTTGGGGTTCAAAGCCTCAAATAATTAAGATGAGTATGAGGCATTATTACATGGAATAAAGATGGCAGGCGACCTAGGAGTAAGGCGATTGAAGGCGTACAGAGACTCTTGGCTGGTAGCTCACCAATATGATGGGTCTTTTGAAGTATGAGAGGAACGCATGCAAGAATATTTGGGAAACTTAAGCAATGGGTGGCTCAATTTAAAGAACTCAACTTAGAACATCTATCACGAGCAGATAATATAAGGGCGGATCAACTCATCAAGATGGTAGGGGCTTTGGGGGATTGCAGCATGAGTCGAACTAATTGCTCTTTCAAAATAGATTTTAGTTAAACAGTGCGCGTCTACTTTTAAAAGGTTTTATGTTTTGAAAGCAAGTTCTCCCGCAAGAGAACGGGGTCACTATAGACTGGCAAGTTAAACCGTCGATTTCTCAAGGAATGGAATTACGGAGTCGACGTGTTTATTATATCACACTTCAAAAGTTCTAAAACACGCGAACAAAAGGGTTTTTCTTTGTTTATTTAAAATAAACTACAATTTAAATATAATCTTGAAAAGTGAGTGGCAATCTCTATGCAAGAACGTAATTATAACTCAATAATGGATATAAAAACAAATTTAAAAGCTATTCAACTACTTATTAAAGCACTTAAATAAAAGTTGTCATTCAAACATATTATCAAACAACTGGAGAGCATTTGACGAATTGTACTTCTAATACAAATAATAACCAATCTAATAACTATAGAAAAACAAGAAAATTGAATCAACCAAATTATCCAACACAAAACCTAAACATGCAAATAACGTCAAGTAATCTCATTCAACAAGGATTCAGAAGCAAACCAAATGTTCCAACACCAAATATCCAAACAAGAAATATTCAACCAATAGATTAACAACTGCAATAACGGAAATAGAGTTTAAGAAGATACTAATTCAAAAGAAACGATGATTAATCTTTGAAGGTGAAAGCTATGCTAACTCCAGCTATTCCAGAGAGATGATCTTCTACGCCATAAACCCAGAAGTTTGTCACGAACTACGAATTCTTACGTTCTTCGAGGATGGATACTATACTTTTATGAAAACCAATCTAATTCGCATAGAATTGCCGTGAGGGCTCTAGGGTCTTGTGTTCCTTCCCCAATATCAAGGATGCCTTTTGGACAAGGTTCTTGGCCCTTTTTAAATCTCCAAAAACCCCTTCCTTCGACTGGTAACTGAAAGATCTTTTGAAATCACGAGTTTGTAATGCTCGCATCCGGCCAGATGGTCTGAAGAATCCGACCGGATGTGATCTTTTGAGCTGTAAAGATTTGATCCTTTCAAAATTAAAAATAAGTTAAAGACTGCATATCTACGTTTGAAAGGTTTTTTAGTTCGCCCGCAAGAGAACGGGGTCACTGTAGACTGGCAAGTTAAACCGATTCGATTCTCTCGAGGAGTGGGAATATGGAGTCGACGATGTTTATTATATAGAAAGTCACAAGTTCTAATTCTAAAAATACGATCGAAAGGGGTTTTTGGATTTGATTAATTTTATCAATTATAATTTAAGACTAATCTTACAAAGAGGGTGTCAACCTCGATGTAAGAACTTAACAACGAACTTAGAAAACTAATCTTACAATGAGAGTGTTAATATCTATGCAAGAATTTAAAAACTAATTTATAAACTATTTGAAACCTTAACAAGAAGATTTAACTAGAGTTGTCGTTCAAGCATTTCATCCAACATATGGAAAGCATTAACGAACTGTACCATAATAAGAAATAAAACCAAACTAACATCTGAATAATAGCAAGAATATAATCAAATGAATTATCCAACACAAAGCATAAAATCAAAGTAAAGTAATCTCATATACTAAAAGATTCAAAACAAACTAAATTATTCCAACATCAACTATTAAAAAGAAATATTCAATAAATTAACAACTACGAAATGTAAATAGAGTTTAAGAAGATACTAATTCGAACAAATGGATGATCAAATTGGAAGGTGAGAGCTATTATATCTCCAACGATTCCGGAGGAATGATCTTCTATGCTTGCGAATCCAGAAGCTTGTCACGAACCCCTAATTACATTCTTCAAGATAATGAACTAACGATATCGATCGAATTCGTATAGAATTGCCGTGAGGGCTTTAATTTATCATGCACTCTATGGTATCATGGAATGTTCCCAAAAAAAAAAGATCAAGATGTAGGTTGTATGATATCTCCCAACCAATATCTTCTGCTCTTTTTGTTGTAAAAAGCCCCCTTCAATGCCTTCGTAACTGAAAATATTTTAAAAGTCCGACTTTGTAACGCTTGCATCCGGACGGACGGTCTAAAGAATCCGATCGGATGGGGGTCCTTGTCAGCAAATCCGGTCAGATGTTAGATCCATCCGACCGGATTTGAATCCAGTGGGTTTAATCTGGCCGGATCTCAGATCCATCCGACCGGATGAGTGTCCTTATGGCTACTTCTTTACGCTGTCTTCCCCGTCCTTGTCTCTCGATTCTCGTATTTACGAGCTTAATCTTCTTGAAATACAGGGGTCGTCTAGTGCTCTAGATGTATAAGAAAACACAGAAGTCATATCAAAAGGACCAATTATCGATTGAAAAATCAGAAAGTTAAGTAAAAAGTTGTAGAATGCAGAATTATGCAGAATAGTTTAATCTCAACCCGAAAAAGATAACAAAAAGACTCAAACATGAATCGAAACATATATAAATACATAAAAAATAGGTACAAATCAACCACCATCCGCTTTATTTGTTTGTTTGTCCTCGAACAAATGTAAGAATCAAAACCACGTAAGCATGAAAGTAGCTAGATCAAAGAGTCATGTTGTGCATAAAATATAATTTTGAAAATATAAACACTTTGGTTGAAAACTCTTAAGCTAAGCTCGTGTTACCTTTTCACCTTAAAATCAAAAGAATGCATCCTCTCAAAAGGGAAATATATAATGGTGCACTCATTCACTCGTGATTTTCAAAAGGTAAGTGTATACGATCAGACCAACAAAAATGCATTAAACGACTCGTGAAAATCAAAAACTCATATATCGCATATGTGTGCACATTTAGTCAAGAATCAGATGAGGACTTTTAGGATTGTAACATAGGCTCTTTGGTAGGGTATGTCATATATATAAAGATGTGTGGCTAACTTGCGAACAAAAACTATCAATAACTCACTCAATCAAACATTTTGAGCATAGAGCAAAGTTTTGCTCCTCATTACTCCCAAAATACCCATATATTGATATTTTCAGCCTTTTATAAATAAGCTTATTCTTACCCCGAAACCCAAACTAAGAATACTCACTTGCCTTTTTAAATAGGCTTTATTCTTAACATCTGGATGCTCTTATGAACTCAAGCATTCTTAATTACATTATTCCATTTTTTTTTAATTCCACTAACTTCCAACCTGCAATCATCATATTTCTTCAACCCAAATAGACTCTCATCTCACAAATTAAATGAAATAAGAGCAACAATTATGCTTGTGCTTAAGAAAAAGACAGGATATAAGGCTCAAGGGGGCTCATTAGGAGTTAAGTGATTTTTATTTCTAAATAAAGTTGGAAACGGGTTTTATATGTGCCTATTGTCATTTCCAAAACAAAATGTACACATGCAACTTTAGAGACTTCTCAAAACACTTATCGAATCAAAGCATGAAATGTTGATAAATACGCAAGGCTCCTTACGAGGGTTCTATTCAAACTTTTGAAAAGAAGGTGATAGAGTTTTAAAAGCTTTGCAAAATTGCGAACGACTAAGTGTTGTTTTAAATAAAAAATATATATATATAAGTAGGTTTCAAAGATTTTTGCACTTAAACAAGCTCATAAGACTCTAACGACAGATCATACAATACATGATTCCGACAGGCAAGCCAGTACAAACACAAATAATCATGGGAATGGTTTCAACATACGTCGACATAAAACAAAGACTCAAACATAACTATTTGACCGAAACGACTCGAACTATGCATGCATAAAATACGACTAGCAGGTTGCACACAATCCGGTCAGATAGAGCATCCATCCGGTCAGATGGTAGTACAATGTGGCTCATCCGACTGGTTACCTGCACCAATCAGGTCGAATGATAATACAAACAAGGAGTCCGATCGGTTACCTGTACCAATCCAGTCGGATGGTGCTGCAAAGATGGAATCCGGCCAGATACCTGAAATCATCCGACCGGACGACCCCCACCCCCATCCCCCACCCCCACCCCCGCCCCCCACACACACACAAAAAAAAAAGTAATGTTGGCATTGCTATTGTGTGAATCAACATAAGGGGATATAAAAAGTCGAAACAAATAACATGCAAATAGTTTAGTCAAATAGTTAATACAGACATTCACGCACACAACACATAATGGAAAAGGTCAAATAAAAACAAATCACTACAAACGAAAAACAATAGTTTGGTAGAAAAATGATACAATTGGGGCACAGGCCCGCCTACATGTCCATGTGGTCTGGAGGGGGAGGTGGAAAATGCTGCTCGAGACGCATGAGACATCCGTCAATAGAGACGAGGTGGTCGTTATTAGCCTCGACTTTGCTGTTCAATCGGATGAATTCTGATTTGTCCTGGCAATGTCAGCGTCTAATTTTGCTAGGGTGTTCTGGAATGACCTTGTTTCCTCGCGTCTTGCTCGAGCATTCTCCCGTGCCTCCTCTCGCGCTTCCCAATAGTCTTGATGAGCATCTCGAGCATAGTTCTCCTGATTGAGGCTCATTTGCCTCATCTATTCCATGACGCTCAATTGGAAGTCCAACGTCTGCCTCCACTGCTCGTTGGAGTAATTATATTGGTAATCGCTCGGCCCACTCTCGTAGGCGTTACTAGCATCGTAGTATCCTCCGCTATACCCGCCGTAATTGAGACCCTCTATGTAATCCCTGTGCTCATAACTTTGGAAACCTGTGTTCGGATTTCCTTCTTCGACATCCTCCTCGTTATTATTCTCCTCGTCGTCATCAGCCTCTTCCCTGTCGATATACCCGAAAAAATTCGGGATAGTCACATTTTTCCCATTGTACGTCTGAATCTCGACCTGCATCGGCACACTCAGATATGTGATGTCGTCGTCGTATGGAGCACAATTATGATATCGGGCAAGCTCGATGATGAATGTGCCGAGTATGAGCTTGGACAATTTCTTTTCGTGCACTCTCTTCACTTTTTCGATCACTGAAATGAGTAGGGGATAGAGTCGCATCGCTCTGGTGAAATGCAATCCATAACTCATATAGCTTGGATGAGGACATTCTCGTCATGTCCTCTTTGACCAAAAACCCTTGGACGAGTAAACTTGTACGTCAAGTATGTGGCATGGGATCGAAGGGAGGTGGAGTTGAAATGGCATCCAGGCTCCGGTGGAGCTCCAGTGAGTCTGGTCCACCACGCCTTTTTATGGTTGTCCTCAAGATCAAATGATTCGTCCACATCACGATGAATGTTGAAAATAAGGTTGTGATCATCTCTAGAGGTGTGGTAGAGCTGATTACGGAGCCTACCATTAAGCGACCCGCCGGCGAGGGACTCGAAAGTTGTGAAGAACTCAAGCATCAAAGTTCGGTGGCCGGGTGTCGAAATATCGGCCCACATTTCCAGCCCTAGCACCTTGATACTTGCCAAAAGCTTTTTAGAGATTTTGTCCCCCTGGTCGGCTTTCTCCATCCAAAATGTCATATCGAGGTGTCGAAGGGCATAGACATCCCGTTTGATCAGATATTTGTAAAGTTTGATTCCTTTCTCATCCTCTAGGTGGAACGGTGCTAAGGATCCCACGTTATTGCTCGGTTCTCTCCCCAGCTCACTCCCTTGCCTTTGCTTGTATTATTTCCCCTCTTCGTTCAGGATCCGGAAGCCATTACAAGTTTGAAAATCTTGGAAATCTGGGGAAAAACTCTTTCAGGCAATTTGTCGAACACCTACTATGCGACACAAACTCAACCTTCAAACTTGTTTAATTTCTCAAAACCAACAACCCCCTTTCGAATTCCCTACAAATCAACTCCCAAACAATTCAATTAAGATAAATGGTAAATCTATTATACCTCGTGGAAGCGAATATGGTCGTCTCCCACGTTTTTGGTGAGAACTTGGGCTTAGAGCTTGCTTCTTTCGGCTGGATACAATTGTTTGGGTGATTGGCGAATGGAATTCTCCGATCGGATGTAGTTGCGGAATGGTGGATTTATAAGTTTTGGCAAGTGTGGATTCTCTTTTCGAAATGCAATAATTTGGAGAAGCAAGAATTTTCAGGTGAGATATAGCAAATGAGCGTCCATGTTATATAGATCTGCTGTGTCGTCCGGTCGGATGTGTCTGCTATCCGATCGGATGGGGCACCAAAATGCGAATCCGGTCAGACACTTGCTCCAATTCGGTCGGATGGTGGGACAGTGTGTTTTGTCCGACCGGACATCTACTCTAATCTGGTCGGATGGTACTACAAATGGTTTTATTTGACCGGTCTATACGCCAATCCGATCGGATGGTGCTACAGTGTGTTGTATCCGATCGGATTGTTTGGGGATGCTTAATTTCATCACTTCCGGCACACTTAACACACCATTATCAAATCTATCCAACTCCAGTTTATCATACACATAAATATGTACAAAAATAATTAGAAAAATAAATAAAACTATGGATAAAACAACAAAAGCTTAGGTTACCTCCCAAGAAGTGCAACTTTTAACATCTTTTGATCGATGATACCTCGTTTAAGTCTCAAACATTTCAAGGTGGATGGTTCAATGGTACAGCCTCACGACCGTGCTTGGAAATGGGTCCTCTGTTAGCTTGACCGGACTTTTTGAATTTCGAAATGAGCTTCTAGTCGTGCTTCTCCTTCATCTTTTGCTTGCTCGTCCAGGCCATTTCATAAGAGTTGTCAGGAATCTCCACCAACTCTAACTTGTGATATCCTTCCGCTTCGTCTTCGATTTTGAATAGGTCAACCATCCTCTCTGCGTTTGGATCTAAATCATTGTCCTCGGCGTTCTCCTCTTCTAATGGCACGACATTGTATAACTCCTTCACGCATTGTTCCACAGAATCAAGATATCAGCAATCAGGACCCAAAAGAGGCGATGGAGCATTTTTTGTGTCTTTGAGTGAGAATGTCGTTGACTTGCCAAAATCGGATAATGTTATTTTGCCTCGATGTACATCAATCATGGTGTGTAAGGTGGCCATGAATTGTCGACCCAAGAGAATAGTATGCTCTTTGCTTGCTTGGGCCACTTCTCCGACGTCCAGTATCACAAAATCTATGGGGACTACTAAAGAGCCGACTTTTACCAAAACATTTTTGACCAATCCTAATGGATATCTCACCGATCGGTCTACTAGTTAAAGTCGCATGCTTGTTGGCTTCATCTCCCCAAGATCGAGTTGTTTGTATAGAGCGTAGGGCATCAAGTTGATCCCTGCCCCTAGAGTTATCGTGATGCAAAAACTCACGGGATCACTTACTTTCGGCAGAATTGCTTGGTGGTCTATGACGCTCACTTTCTTTGCTAGCGCAATTCGCTCGTTTGTTTCTAAACGTCTTTCCTTTGATGCGAGCTCCTTGAGAAACTTAACATAGGTTGGCATCACTTTTATCACGTCAATCAGCGGAAGATTGAAGTTCATGTTCTTAAACATGTTATAGAGCTCCATGAACTGCTTATTGTCCCTTGCTAGCTTAAGATGGTTCAGGAACGGCATGGGGTCTTTAATGACTCATTGAGTCTTCAAACGGCTGGGATTGCCCTGCTCAAGAATGGTATCCGACCGAATACCTCCACCAGTCCGATCGGATGAAACTACTATCTTTCTGTCCGACCGGATGTTCTCATCCGTCCAGTCAGATGTTTTCTCATGTATTTCAATCCGGTCAGATTCTTAACTGGAATTTGCTTCCATCCTCCCAATTCGGCCGGATTCTTGGCTCATCCGACTGGATACCTCTTCTGTCCTTGCAATCCGACCAGATTCCTGGGTCATCCAATTGGATGTCTTGGTTGCGCCTTCCTTTCTCGCATTGGCTATCTTGGATGGAAAGTTCCCGTTGATAAAACCTGCAACGTATCTATTTTGGGGTTTATGAATCCCCTCAATTGCCGCATTTTTGTCGTTCAAGAGCGGCACATCAGCACCTGCTTCTTCTTCTTCTTTCGAAATAGGCTCATCCTCAACCTCCTCTTCCTCCAACTCTCTGAACCCATTATTAACTTCATTTCCTCCTTGGAGTTCATGTATTGTCATTGCTTGCTCAGGTTAACTAGGCAGCTTCTTGGGGTCGGTTTTGAGCTTCGCTAAGGACGTTGAAATCTTCCCCATCATCATCTCCAATTTGTCCATTTGCTTCTTGGTGCGATTATGTTCCTCTATGGTGCGGAGAGTCTCTTCTCGGTTGCGTAAGGTTTCGAACTCTTGTCGCTATCGCCACAACCGCAATTCTTCATCGGGATTCAAGGGAGATGGAGCTTGTTGTTGCTATTGTGGAGCCTGGTATTGTTGTTGGCCAGAGTTATTTTTCCCTTGAGGAGGGCATTGTTGATAGTTCCCTTGGCCTTTGTTCGGATAGGAATTGTAGTTACTCGGGCCTCTTGATTTCTGTTAGGGGGAGGTGGTGCCAAGTATTGAGGATCCGTATGTTTAGGCAATGGCATGTAATTAGGGTTCCCCGGGCCGTACTTGAAGTTCAATGATCTCAGAGACCTGGATTGTATGTGTTGGAGTAAGGGTCGTAGTTTTTGGTGAACTTTTGGCCCGATTTGTTGTTGGGCTGGAAGTTTTTCACGACGTTCACCTCTTCATCCTCATCCTCGTCAAAAGTCAACTGACACGCATTAGCTCCATGTCCAAACTCTCCACAAATTCTACATAATTCATGTGACGGTTGCGACGACTCCTCATCTCGCTTCATCATACTTTTTAGCAATGCCACTTGCTTCGTGAGCTCCTCAATCTTGTCATTCTCCTCTCAAGAAGTTGACACTTTGTTCACTTTGACTTTCCTTGGCCGTGAGATCGTCTGTTGTGATTTTTTTCCCATTAGTTCAAAAAGATCCCATGCTTCCCTCGCGGTCAACTCTCCAAAATCACCGACCTTTGCCTGCACTTGTTGCTTATAGATTGGCAACAAACCCTCATGGAAGTAGTTTTTACGTAACTTTCCGATTTTTTGATCGATAATTGGTCATTCTGAGATGACTTCTGTATTTTCTCATGCAGTTAGAGAGCTAGACGACCCCTGGATATTAAGAAGACAATGCTCATAAACCATTACAAGAATCAAGAGACAAGAACGGGGAAGATAGCGCAAAGAAGTAGCCACAAGAACACTCATCCGGTCGGATGGATCTAACATCCGGCCGGATTAAACCCACTAGATTAACATCCGATAGGATGGATCTGACATCCAATTAGATTGGCTAATAAAGACCCCCATCCTGTCGGATTCTTCAGACCATCCGGCCAGATGCAAGCGTTATAAACAATTTGTGCTTCTTTCAAAATTAAAATAAGTTAAAAATTGCATGTCTATATTTGAAAGGTTTTAGTTCGCCCATAAGAGAATGGGGTCACTGTTATTATGATCTGGGCATGCATGGAGGATCCCCTTGTAGTGTTCCCACGCCTCGTGGAATGACTCCCCGTCTAATTGCTCAAAGGTGGTAATTTCTCTCCTCAACTTCGCCGTCGTTTGGGCCGAGTAAAACCTGCCCACAAACTTCTTGTAAACCAAATCCCAATTGGTTAGGGAGTTTTATTTCAATGATAGAAGCCACCGCTTCGCTTTTTCCTCCAAAGTGCTCTGGAAGCACCTCATTCTCAGTTGCCTTTCGGTTAGTCCTCGAGCTGAGATTCCGAACACCACCGCATAGAATTCTCGAATAAAATCGAGTGGGTCTTCGTTTGGCATGGCGTAGAAGGTAACTGGCTATCATGGTTGGACTTCAAATCTTAGTCTTGAGCCGCGGGGCTTAAGACTATGGCTGAGCTGAATGAACCGATGGTTGGACACATGAGATCACTTTATTGGCGCTCGTTCGGATATTATGGGGCTCGTCCCCCACTGAAATTTGCTCGCCCTCTGTAATCTCTTCGTCCACCATATTCTTCCCTATTCGCGTAGCATTTCTCATCCTCATAATGTCGGTAATCCTCATCATCGTATACATTATTTTGGACATTTCCTCCCTGCTAAGCACGGTACGGTCGCTCCTCTCCTCTATTTTGGAAACGATTCGGTTCTCGCTCCCAGTTCTCGAATTCGGGGTGGTTTCACTGGTTTTTTCGGGCAGGGCCCACCATTACCAACGTGGTTGTGCTCGAACTCCTAATTTGCCTAAGCATTGAAGGCTCGGGCCTCTTCTCAGTTCTGGAAATGCTGTGGTGTACGGTCGATTGGATTCTCCGGCATCATGATTCGATGATTATCTTGGGGCTGTGGCCCCATAATGTTTACGTCTTCGAGGATCTCGGGTCCTCTCGGTTCCTCGTCCTGATTGTGCTCTTGGTTAATTGGCGGGTTTTTGTATGGGACATCGTCTTGTTGATCTCTCACGTGCATGTCATCATCGGGTGGCATTTCATATGGTTGATCGCAAGGGGGAGGGCGTTTGTCGTGTCCTCTCCCTCGACCACCATTTGTTCCTCCTCTGCCATAATGTGGAATGATTGACATGGTAGCTGGGATTGCTTCGGATGGATTCCTGTCGGGAGAAGGAAAGAGTTGTCTCGGTCTCCTTACTCATTCCACGCTATTAATGAATGGAGTAAGTTCGCCTCTAAGGCTTCTTCAACCTTGCATCAACAACAAACAACATCAACGCATCGAGTGGAAAACCAAAACAATTATACATAACTCAAGCATAAATTTTAACACAAATAAACGTCGTCAGCACCTTAGCCACTCTCCGGAAACAACGCCAAATTCTGAGCCGAACAAATTTTCTCCTTTCAAAATTAAAAATAAGTTAAACACTGCATGTCTACGTTTGAAAGGGTTTAGTTCACCTGCAAGAGAAGGGTTAATGTAGACTGGCAAGTTAAACCGAGTCGTCGAGGAGTGGAAATACGGAGTCGATGATGTTTATTATATTGAAAATCACAAGTTCTAATTCTAAACACATGACCAAAAAGGGTTTTTCGATTTGATTAATTTTAGCAATTACAGTTTAAAACTAATCTTACAAAGAGGGTGTCAACCTCGATGTAAGAACTTAACAACGAACTTAGAAAACTAATCTTACAAGGAGAGTGTCAATCTCTATGCAAGAATTTAAAACTAATCTATAAACTATTTGAAACCTTAATAAGAAGATTTAACTAGAGTTGTCATTCAAGCATTTCATCGAACATACGGAAAGCATTAACGAATTATACTCTAATAAGAAATAAAACCATACTAACATCCGAATAATAGCAAGAATATAATCAAACGAATTATCCAACACAATGCATAAAATCAAAGTAAAGTAATCTCATATACTAAAAGATTCAAAACAAACTAAATTATTCCAACACCAACTATTAAAAAGAAATATTCAATCAATTAACAACCACGAAATGTAATTAGAGTTTAAGAAGATACTAATTCGAACGAAAGGATGATCAACTTGGAAGGTGAAAGCTATACTATCTCCAGCGATTCCAGAGGAATGATCTTCTATGCTTACAAATCCAGAAGCTTGTCATGAACCCTTGATTACTAGTGCAGAAAATCTATTCTAGAACAGTCAATCGAGAACGCCTCAGAAAAAAGACGTTCTAGAATATAAGCTGGTGGCATTTTCGTAATAAAAGTGACTTATACCAGAACGCCCTTTTTAAAGACGTTCTGGTATATTCAATATCTAGAACGCCTTTAAAAAGACATTCTGGTATATTCAATATTTAGAACGCCTTTAAAAAAGACGTTCTGGTATATGCAATTATTCAGAACGCCTTTAAAAAAGACGTTCTGATATATTAACTTATTTAGAGTCTCTTTAAAAAAGATGTTCTAGAATATAATTTTTTTTTAATTTGTTTAATTTTGTTTTTAATTTCTTTTTCTTTCGTACCTTTATCCATCCGTCTCACAAATCTCATCCTCGTCCCAGTTCTCCTCCATGAGAGCAAAAAAAAAAAAGCAAATTGGCTCATCAATCTGCTGTTGCAATTGAATTAACCTATCTATTCAATTTCCCTATTCCAGACTTTCCTGCTCTCTCACAAATTCACAATGGCGACGACAACAACATCTAAAGTCAAAAAACCTACAGATCTCGATTTAGCTCCTCGGAGCAGCGAAGATGCATCACCAGCTCAGCAACCGCCAGCTTCCGAGGCAGGCAACGACGAATCGAAGGGTGAACCGGCGACGACGGAGACGACCTAGAAAACCAGTGAAGTCGATGCAGGCAGCGCAGTTACCGATGTTCAGAAGAAGATGAAGCGTGCAGAGCGGTTTAGAATGCCGGTTCTTCTGTCCGAAGAAGAGAAGCGCAATTCTCGAGCCGAGAGGTACTCTATTTATAATTACTTATTTACTGGGTATATAGGTTTTTGATTTGTATGTTAGATTAGGGTTAGGGTTTTTAACTTTTGTCGCGTGAAAATTGGGGTTTTATAATTAGGTATTTCATCAAATTATTGTTGTTAATGAATGGATACTTGGGAATAAGTGGTGTCACTTACCTATAAGGTACTCGATTATCTGTCAATGTTAATTCAACGAGTCCAAATGAAATGACTTAAACTGAGTTCCTGATTTTGGTATTAAACTGGTTTATGAATATTCATAGCGATTCTTTTTATTATTTTTATGTTCAAGTTGATTTAGATATTTCAGAAACATATATCATTGGGTTTCATTATGCTAGATGATTCTGTTTTAGTTATAGAACATATGAATGGAGAAATTTTTTCTTTTATATAAATGGAAAATATTCTAAGCGAATTCATTTATTTTTTCTCTTTTTTCCTTTTTTTTTTATTTTACTTGGTAAGTGAAATCTCTGTTCTTCTTTGGATACATATGCTTAGTTTTTTTGTCATTCTGTGTAGTTACATTATTCATCGGTTTGATTTTCCAAAAAAAACAAAAAAAGCCCTATACCAGTCAGTTTAAAATGACAAAAATAATCTAGTAATCGAGTAATGTGATCTTGAAAACTAACAGAAAAACTTGAGCCAGATAATACATTGAATAAATTTCTTGAATTATCTTTCAGATGTATATTTCTTTGCCTAATTCTTGCAAAAGATGTGTATAAAAATGGTATACATCTAGGTCATGTTTTCATTACCAGTCTTCAAGGCATGCTTGAGGACGTTTGTTTTATAGTGCAACCTAAGTCTAACTGAATAAAGATATGTTAATTGTTTATTGCAACATGATTATTAGTATCTATAGATTTGGACTGTGTTGTTAACTTTCTTCTTTATTACTGACTATTGTCATGTATATTTTATCTCTATTGAACTTGAAGAGGCAAAGAAGAAGAATTCCGAGTCCCGAAAGTTGATCAGCAAGAAGGCAAGCCAGTATGCAAAGGAGTATACACAATAGGTAAACTTGAGTTTTCTAATTTTAATTTTGTTGGTAATATATCCCTCATCTTTATTTTCTTTTTAATTTTTTACTTTGTTGTGTATGAGAAGGAGCTGATCCAATTGAAGCGTGAAGCTAGATTGAAAGGTGGCTTTTATGTGAAACCAGAAGCCAAGCTTTTGTTCATCAGGTAAGGAGGGATTTGCTCGTTGGTGAGTGTATGCATTATCATGTTCAATGTGTTGGTTTACTTACATGCATCTATCTTGATCTTTCAGTATTAATGCTATGCACCCAACAACCAAGAAGATTCTGCAGCTTCTGAGACTGCGACAGGTGTTCTGAGTTTTTCGATTTGAAAATGTTGTTTAGTGTTAGTTTTTTTCCTACAGGTTTGATTGATATAATTTTCATGTGTCGTGTCTAATTCTATTATTCACTCCTCATATATCTTTACTCTTGGCAATTTCGGAACTACCTTTTGGTTGGTTTCTTTGTTGCTTTTGTCTTTTTAGTAATTAAAGAGCTCTTTTTTTTTAATTAGTCCTTTGTGGCCCCTTGGACATGCTTATGCTAAAAATCCTTGGCAATTTCGACTTTTCAACATTTTCTTTTCATTAGAAAGTGTAATACAAGGAGGGGCATGTTGAGAATAGTCCTATACTGAGTCAAGCATTGTCCGAGAACAATGTTCCCAGTTCTTCGAAACCCAAAGGATCTCGAGAGAGTGGTTTGCAGTTACAAGGTCCTTCAACTCTAGAAGCGAATAAAAAGGTAAGATCTGGTAAACCACCTACAAATAATAATAATAATAATAATAATAATAATAATAATAATAATAATAATAATAATAATAAAAATAATAACATCATCAACAACAACAATTAACCCAGCTAACTTTCAAAATTACAAAAATACCCGAGATTTCATTTTCTTACATTTACCCCTTCATACGCAATTATTTTTCAAAAACCCCTTCACAATTATATAAATATTTCATTAGTCCCTTAATTTTAACACCGAGTTAAACCACAGGGGTGTTTTGTAAATTTGGAAGTTAGCTGCTGTTAGTTAGGTCAAACATCGAGGATAGTTTTTGTAATTATCCCTTATTTGGTGGTTGGGCACAATATTTTATTCTCCAATTTCTTTTAATTAGTATAACCTGCATTTTGTATTTTCCAGGCATTTGCAGAAGTTCCTAATCTGAATGTATGGTATGGTCCCGACTCGTACATGGGAGCAAATATTATGGAGTTGTTCCGACAGATGACTGTGATGAGTGATGACGAAGTAGAAAGTGTACATACGAAGCATAACAGGAACTTCATCAAATCTTTGATACCTCGCATTCATTATTTACAGGTAAGTTATATTGCATTAATAAATTAAAATTGGATAACAGTCTGTTACTTGAACTTTAACTATATGATGTTCTCAACCCTTCCGCTCCCCAAAGAAAAACTTACAATATTTTGTCCGGATAATTAAAAAGGTATCATTGATGTTTGGCCTAATTACAAATAAACCAATTATCTTTCAAAATTACAAATACTACCTTAAGGCATTACAAACACTAAAAGTTTATAATTTCTTAACAAATATTCCCTCGTAAGGGTGCATTTTTTATAAAATAGAAACAAATATCAATGGGCTATTTGTAATTTTGAAATATTGCTTCTTGATCTCTGTGCAAATTCTCCTACCTGCATCTGCTTTAGTTTGTTGATTTGTTGTTTGCTTTCATGTCTTGCTTGTTTGCTGGAATCCTATTCTAATTCAATGTCATGCATGTACTACTTGTGAAATACATTAGTTGCAAATTTTCTTGTGTTGGCCATTTATAATCGATCTTCATGGATTTACTTGGGAATTTTATGATTTAAACCCTAGAACTAGTATTGTATATTTAGTTCATTAAAGTTTGAAAGTTGTGGACAGAGGCTTTATTTATTTTTATTTTTAAAGAGGGTTCATTTCGGTTAATGTTCCAAACTCAAGAGTATTTGAATTTAACAAAATCCTTAATCACTGTGTTTTTTCTTTATTTATTATCAATTGATGATTGTCCCAGATTGCATGTATACTAGATAAGGCGCACTGGGCAAAATATAAGATTCGAAAAGTATTTTCAAAACTATCCCTTACGTTCAACCTATTTGTAAAATTACAAATACCCCATCGAGGTTTGTATTTGTTATACAAATTACCCTCTTCAGTAGGTGCAACTATTTAAAAAAGGAAAAAAAGTGGGTTCTTTTTCTAATTCGGTTAAACCTTAAGATTAGTGTTTGTTATTATCCCTTTCATTATTTTTCTTACTGATCTTTTCATTTTTCCCGCGCAAAAATTGAAACAGGATCAAATTTTAATCTGCTTGTTTTCATTTTTCTTTTTTCATTTCCAGACTGTTATAATATGCTATACGCTTAAAAAAAATTAGGATTTCGCTGGAAACGAGTCTCTTGGGTCATTTCACGTGAGTTGATGTAAAAACCCTTTTTAGCTAATATTGATGTCTATTTAATTATTTTTAGCTCCTTACTAAAAATCTTGTATCTGGTCGAGGTATATATATTTCAGGTTCTCTGTGGACTTGTGAGTATATGTCAAGTTTAGTGCTCGGAACACTCTTAGGCTGGCATATATACCTCACTTCTCGTAATATAACGACTATAGAGGTAAGAATCGTGTTTTGATCGTTTGATCTGTTTCATTTCTATCTTTTTTAGTGGTGATTGATGATCTGGCGTGAATCTCAGTATCAAGAGGTTAAACGAGCGACATGGTTGGCGAGGAAATCTGGGCTGGCCTATCACCATCCTTACGATGTTGGTTCTTTCAAAAATATTACAAATAGGCAAAATATTTCCTCTCATATCACTTTATCTATTTTTGTAGGGTTTCATGGTGTTAATGGAAAAGAAACGTATTGAAGATCTCCAGAGAATGTACGTGCTCTTTTCAAGGGTTAGTGCCCTCGAGTCACTGAGAAACGAAGCATTTAGCAATACCATCAAGGATGCATTTGAGCATTGATTAATATTCGACAGGTACGCTCATTTCGCCACTCGATCTAATTTAGCACAATTCTGAATATGTTGATCTGTAATTAGACACGTCATTTATTTCTCTGTTCTGTTTCAGAACCGACCGGCTGAGCTACTTGCTAAATTTGTCGATGAGAAGCTTCGTGCTGGGAATAAGGGTGCATCAAAGGAGGAATTGGAGGGTACACTGGAAAAAGTGTTGGTTTTGTTTAGATGAGGGTGCAATTGTTTTTTTGATTAATGCTCAAAACTTTTGTTGTTCCACTTAATTGTTTCTAAATTAAGTTAGGTTTGCACATTGTTAATTTGTTTGATTATTGGTTCTTGTGTTGATCTTTTATACAATATGATCATAAAAAGAGGTATATTTGGATTTGTGTGTGAAGATTGTGATTTAAATAGGTATTTAAGATTGGGATTTATGAGGGATGAACTGATCTGGAAAAAAAACTGGAATTCCAAAACTGTCAAATCTAGAACGCCCTTCTCAAAGGCGTTCTAAAAAATGTATATTCTAGAATGTCTTTCTCAAAGGCGTTCTAGAAAATGTATATTCTAGAAGGTCTTTTTCGAAAGACGTTCTAGAAAATGTATATTCCCGAACGTCTTTTCGTAAAGACGTTCTAGAAAGTTTATTTTCTAGAACGTCTTTCTCAAAGGCGTTCTAGAAAATTTATATTCTAGAAAGTCTTTTTTGTAACCATTCTAGAATTTTATTTTCTAGAATAGATTAGTCGGGAAAACTATTTTCTAGAACGGGTAAATTATTTTTCTAGAACGTCTCAAATAACCGTTTTTAGAATATCGGATATTCTAGAATGCCTCAGAAAGCTGTTCTGGAAAATTAGATATTCTAGAACAGCTCTAGTCAGAACGCCTGGGTAGGGCGTTCTAGAATAACTGAAACAGGGCGTTCTAGAAAATTGTTTCTGCACTAGTTCTTCAAGATGATGAACTAACGATGCCGATCGAATTCGTATAGAATTGTCGTGAGGGCTCTAATGTATCATTCACTCTATGGTTTCATGGAATGTTCCCGAAAACAAAGATCAAGATGTAGGTTGTATGATATCTCGCAACCAAGATCTTCTGCTCTTTTTGTAGTAAAATGCCCCCTTCAATGTCAGCGTAACTGGAAATCTTTTGAGAATCCGACTTTGTAACGCTTGCATCCGGCCCGACGGTCTAAAGAATCCGATTGGATGGGGGACTTTGTCAACAAATCCGGTTGGATGTTAGATCCATCCGAACGGATGTGAATCCAGTGGGTTTAATCCGACCGGATGTCAGATCCATCCGACCGAATGAGTGTCTTTGTGGCTACTTCTTTGCGTTATCTTCCTCGTCCTTGTCTCTCGATTCTCGTAACGGTTTACGAGCTTAATCTTCTTGAGATCCAGGGGTCGTCTAGTGCTCTAGCTTCATGAGAAAACACAGAAGTCATCTCAAAAGGACCAATTATCGATTGAAAAATCGGAAAGTTAAGTAAAAAGCTGTAGAATGCAAAATTATGCAGAATAGCTTAATCTCAACCCTAAAAATATAACAAAAACACTCAAACATGACTTGAAACATATACAAATACGTACGAATCAACCACCCCCCGCTTTATTGGTTTGTTCGTCCTCGAACAAACGAAATAATCAAGACCACGTAAGTATGAAAGTAGCTAGATCAAAGAGTCATGTTGTGCATACAATATAGTTTTGCAAATATAAACACTTTTGTCGAAAACTTTTAAGCTAAGCTCGTGCTACCTTTTCTCCTTGAAATCAAAATAATGCATCCTCACAAAAGGGGAATATATCATGGTGTACTCATTCGCTCATGTTTTTCAAAAGGTAAGTATATACGCTCGGATCAACAAAGAGAATTCATTCAACGACTCGTGAAATCAAAAACTCGTATATCGTATATGTGTGCACATTTGGTCAATAACCGGATGAGGACTTCTAGGGTTGTAATGTAGGCTCTCTGGTAAGGTATATCATATATAAAGATGTGTGGCTAACTTGCAAACAAACGCAATCAATAACTCGCTCAATCAGAAATTTCTAAGCATAGAACATAGTTTTTGCTCCTCATTCTTACCAAAACAACCATATATCACTATTTTTAGCCTTTTGTAACGAAGGCTATTTCTCACCCCAAACTCAAATTAGCACGCTTGATCCTAAGGAACATGAGCGTTAGTTCCTTTTATACTCGTTTGCCTTTATAAATTGGCTTTATTCTTAAAATCTAGATGCCCTTATGAACTTAAGCACCCTTAATAATTATTTTTTTATTTTATTTTATTTTTTCATCCCACTAATTCCTACCCTACAATCGTCATATCTCGAAAGACCAATGACAAATAAACTCTCATCTCTCAGACTTAAATGAAATAAGAGCTACAAATATGCTGGTGGCCAACAAAGAAACGGAATAAAGGCTCAAGGGGGCTCATTAGGAATTATAGTGGTTTTTATTTCTGAATATAGACAAAATCGGGTTTTATATGTGCCTATCGTCATTTTCAAAACCAAATGCACACATGTGGCTTTAGATATTTCTCAAAACACTTATCGAATCAAAACATGAAATATTGATAAACACACAAGGCTCATTACTAGGGTTTTATTCAAACTTTTAAAAATAAGGTGATCGAGTTAAAAGAGCTTCACAAAATTTCTAACGATGAAGTGTTGTCTTATATATATATATATATATATATATATATATATATATATATATATATATATATATATATATATATATATATATATATAAGTAGGTTTTAATAAGATTTTGCACTAAACAAGCTCAAAAGACTCTAACTTCAGATCACACAATACATGGTTTCCATAGGCAAGCCAGTACAAACACAAATAAGCATGGAAATGAGTTCAACGTACGTCGACACAAAACAAAGACTCAGACAAGACTATTCATCCGCAATGACTACGCATGCATAATATACGACTACCCCCCCCCCCCCACCCCACCCACCCACCCACTCGCCCACACACAAAAGTAAGCAATATCCATATTGCTATCATATGAGTCAACGCGAGGGAATAAGAAAAGTCGAAACAATTATCATGCAAATAGTTAGTCGAATAGTTATTACAGACACTCACGCACACAACACATAACAGAAAAACCAAACACTAAAAATGAAAAATGAGAGTTTGGATAGAAATTGATACACACTGGGGCTCGGGCCCGCTTACATGTCCATGCCGTCCGTAGGGGGAGATGGAAATTGCTGCTCCAATTGCACAAGGCGCCCGTCTATGGAAATGAGGCAGTCGTGATTCTCCTCGACTCTCCCTGTCAGATGGAGAAGATTCTACTGTGTCGCAGCAATCTGAGCATCTATGGTTGCCAGTTAGTCCCGGAATCCCCTAGCTTCCTCGCACCTTAATCGAGCATTCTCATGGGCCTCCTCGTGCGCCTCCTATGCGTCCTGCCAATCCTCCCTCATTTAATTCTCCTGGTTGAGGCTCATTAGCCTCATCTGCTCCATAATGCTATTTTGGAAGGCCAATGTTTGCCTACATTGTGCGTCAGAGTACTGAGATTGGTAAGCGCTTGGCCCACTGCCATAGGAATCATTGACATCATAGTATCCTCGCTGTTCTCTCCATACTCGAGTCCCTCGCCATAATCTTCATGCTCGTAATGCTCGGAATCCACGTTCTGATTTCCCTTGTCGTTGTCCTCCACGTTGTTCTTTTTTTTGTCACCATTAGCCTCTTTCTCATCATCGGACTCTTCGATATACCCCACAAAAGTTAGAATAGTCACATTTTTCCTATTGTACATCCGGCTATCGACTTGCATCGGCACACTTGGGTATGTGACGTCTCCGTCGTAGAGGTCACAATTGTGATATCGGGCGATCTCGGTGATGAAGGTGCCCAGTGTGAGTTTGGCCAATTTCTTTTCATGCACTCTCTGCATATTTTCTATTGTTGTCGTGAGGAGGATATAGAGGTTCGCTTCGCCCTGGTTGATTGCAAACCAAAACGCGTACAACTTGGCCGATACCATTCTGGTCATGTCCTATTTGCCCAAAAAGCCTTGGACAAGGAACTTGTACATTAAGTATACGGCATGGGATTTAAGCGACGTGGAGTTGTAGCGGCATCCAGGTTCTGGTGGTGCTCCTGTGAGTCTAGTGCACCAAGCTTGTTTATTGTATTCCTCAGTCGGGCCTGATTCATCCGTGTCTCGATGAATACTAAAAATTAGGTCGAGGTCGGCTTTGGTGGTGTGGTAAGGATGATCATGGAGTTTGCAGTTAAAAGAGTCGTTGACGAGAGACTTGAAGGTCATGAAGAACTCAAGCATCAGCATTCGGTGACCGGGTGATGAAATTTTGGCCCACATTTATAACCTGAGCACCCTGATATCTTCTACAAGCTCTATAGCAGTTTAGTCTCCTTATTCGGCTTTTTCCGTCCAAAAGGTCATATCAAGGTGTCGAGGGGCGTAGACGTCCCGGGTGATCAGAGTATATAACTTGACCTCCACCTCGTCCTCAAGGTGGAATGGTTCTAGAGATGCTACGGCATAACTCGGTTCTCTCACACAGCTTACCCCCTTTCCCTTGATCGTATTCTTTCCTCACTTTAGTTAAGATCCAAAACCATTACAATTGCGAATAACTGGAAAATCTGAGCAACAAACTCTTTCGGGCAATTCGTCGAGCGCCTACTGTGCGACTCAATTCTAACCTCCAATTTCACACAATTTAACAAAACCAACAGCCACCCTTTGAATTCCCTGCAGTTTAACTCCCAAACATTTTCAATTAAGTGGAGTTTTAAATCTATTATACCTCATGGGATGAAGATGGGCGTTTTTGACATTTTTGGTGAGGATTTGAGCTGGTGCTTTGCTTACTCAGGTCGGATGCAATTGGTTGGCGATTTGGGTCCTCCGGTCGAATGTGATATGTTTGGCGGTTCGTGGTGGAATTGTTGATTTGTAGAGTTGGAATTGTTGGAAATGTGGAAATTATGCGCCAGGAGTTAAGAATGAAATGAAATGAAATGCAGGTGGGCGACGGGTTTTAAATAAATATGTTATGTCATCCGATCAGATGTGCCTGCTATCCGATCGGATGGTGTCCAAAAATGTTTATCCGACCAGACACTCGCATCAATCCAGTCAGATTGTAATAAAGTATGTTTTGTCTGACCGAACACTTGCACCAATCCGGTTACGAAGGTTTATCCGGCTAGACACCTACACTAATCCGGTCGGATTGGATAGGATTGCTGATTTTCGTCGCTTCCTGCACACTTAACACACCATTATCAAATATGTCCAACTCCAGCTTATCACACACAAAAATATATACAATAATAATAAGAAAGATAAAAATAAAATCATGAAGAACTATGGACAAAAACGACGGAAACTTGGGTTACCTCCCAAGAAGTGCAACTTTTAACGTCTTTTGCTCAACGATACCTCGCCTGAGTCTTAAACGTATTGAGGTGAATCGCTCAATAGTACAGCTTCACAATCGTGCTTGGGAATGGGTCCTTAGTGGTACAACTTCACACGATGCCCATTGACTTAGAACGTGGAGTTTCTTTTCTCATCGTACAAGGTGACAGCCCCGAACTCGTTGATCTCTGTGATCAAGTAAGGGCCACTCCACTTAGATCTGAGTTTTTTGGAAAAAATCTTGAGACGAGAGCTGAAAAGTAAAGCAATTCTCCCCACTTCCAGGTCTTTCGAAACGAGCTTCTTGTCATGTTCCTCCTTCATCTTTTGTTTGCTCGTCCAAGCCATCTCATAAGATTTGTCACGAATCTCCTTTAACTCGGTCAACTCCAACTTGCGATATCCTCCCGCTTCGTCTAGATTCATGTTCAACACACGTACAGCCCATCCCGCCTTGTACTCCAACTCAACCGAAAGGTGGCACGCTTTCCCGTAGGCTAGCCAAAACAACCTACTGCCAAAAACCATCTTGTGGGGCATTCGATATGCCCACAATGCATCAACTAACTTGGTTGCCCAATCTTTGCGGTTCGGCTTCACCATCTTCTCCAAAATTATTTTTATTTGTCAGTTTCTTGTCTCTACCTGCCTTGATGTTTGTGGATGGTAAGGACTCGCCACCTTGTGCTACACTCCATACTTTCTCATCAATCGATCAAAGGCACGATTGCAGAAGTGGCTGCCACCTTCACTTATTATCGTCCTCGGCACTCCAAAACGACTGAATATGTTCTATTGGATGAATTTGAGCACGGCATTAGAATTAGCTTTTCAGGTGGGAACCGCCTCCACCCACTTTGACACGTAGTTGACCCATAAGAGTATGTACTCGTACTCGCCACTCTTTGGAAATGGTCCCATGAAATCGATGACCCACATATCGAAGATCTCGATCACCTGATTCAGCACCAACGGCATCTCATCCTTCTTTCCTATCGTGCTCGATCTTTAGCAGCTATCACATGTTCTTCAATATTGATGCGCATCGGCGAAGAGAAAGGGCCAATAAAACCCAGATCAAAGGACCTTGAACGCCGTCTTTTGGCTCCCGAAATGGACTCCATCATCATGGAAAAACCTCAATATGTCCATCTTCTCTTTGTCTGGAATACACCTCCGATAAAGTTTATCCTTATAGCGCTTGTACAAGTACGGGTCATCCCAAAAAAGCTCTTGCATTTGAACAAAAACCGCTTCCTTTCTTGGGTAGAAACGTGGTTAGGGATAATATTACATGCAAGGTAATTAACAAAATCGACATACCAAGGATCATAAATGTTATCGATAGCGTTAGCATCCTCATAAGGAAAATAGTCATCGATAAAGTCATGCTCGCTAGACTCACTATCTACCAACATGCGATACAAATGATCGGCTACCACATTTTCGCACCCTTTTCTATCCCTAATCTCAGTGTCAAATCTTGCAAAAGAAGAATCCAATGAATCAACCAAGGCTTAATTTGGATTTTTATAAATTAATGGTGTAAAGTCGCATGATCAGTATGCACAATAATTTTAGAACCAATAATATAAGAAAAGAACTTATCTAGTGAAAACACAACAGTAAATAGTTCACGCTCGGTGGTAGTATAGTTGCGTTGGGCACTATTCAACATGAAACTATCATAATAGATGACCCTTAGAAACTTATCAACACTTTGCCCCAAGACATCCCCCACCGCGTCATTCGACACACCACATATAATCTCAAATGGAAGGGAACAATTAGGGGCAAAAAAACGTGTGCCTGTGTGAGTTTCTATTTCGAAACATTAAAAGCGTTAAGACATTCATGGTCAAACTCAAACGGCATATCTTTACTTGACAATTTACACAACGGGCGGCAAATTTTAGAAAAATCTCTTATAAAGCGCCGATAAAAACCCACGTGTCCCAGGAAACTTCTAATACCTTTGACATCTCTAGGGGGTGGAATATGTTTCAATGACGTATATCTTAGCTTTATCAACTTCCAGCCCCTTATTAGACACCACATGACCGAATACAATTCCACTTTTTACCATGAAATTGGAGTTTTCCCAACTCAGAGTTAAACAAGACTCTACACATCGCTCAAGTACTTTAGACAAGTTATTTAAGTAAGTAGAAAAAGATGCCATATACCAAAAAATCGTCCATGAAGACTTCGAGGAAGTCGTCAATGAACTCGATGAATATGGAGAGCATGAACATCTGGAATGTTACTGGAACGTTGCATAAGCCGAACGGCATCCTCTGGTAGGCATACGTGCCAAATGGGCACGTGAATGTCGTCTTCTTCTGATCCTACGGAGCTATCGCTATTTGGTAATAGCCGGAGAGGCCATCTAAAAAGAAGTAGTATTGGTGTTCCGCTAACTTTTCGAGCAACTGGTCCATGAAGGGTATTGGAAAATGGTCCTTTCTTATCGCGACATTGAGATTCTTATAATCGATGCACATGCGCCACCCGGTGGTTAGGCGCATCGGAATGATCTCTCCCTTGCCGTTCTCCACGATTGTGATGCATCCCTTCTTCGAAACCATGTGCACTGGGCTTACCCATTAACTATCCACCACGGGGTAGATAATCCCTTCGTCGATGAGTTTGAAGATTTCCTTCTTGACTCCTCCATAAGTGTAGGGTTCAAACGTCTTTGCCCGTCTCTCACCGATTTAGCTCCTTCTTCTAGCTCTATCCGGTGCATGCATGTGACCGGACTTATCCCCTTAATGTCTCTGATTCTCCAGCCAATGGCTTGTTTGTACTTTTTGAGCACCTTGATCGACTCTCTCTCCTCATGATCCACTAATTCCGCGAAAATAATCACGGGTTTCCTCTTGTTGGACTCAAGAAAAATATATTTGAGGTGGCTTGGTAGTGGCTTCAATTCCATTTTAGGATCCAGCACGGGCCCAATAGACATTTTGCCTATATCCTCATTTTTGATTACAAATAGATCGATCACCCCTCCGCACTTGGATCAAAATCATCAATCTCGACGTTCCGTTCTTCTAACGGTACAACACCGAACAACTCCTTCACACATTGGTCCACAGAATCGAGATAAGAGCAATTGGGACCCAAAAGGGGTTATGGAGCGTTTTGGATCTCTCTGAGAGAAAACATCACTGACTCGTCAAAAACAGTTAACATCATTTTTCCACAACGCACTTCAATCATGGTGTGTGAGGTTGCCATGAATGGTCGCTCCTTGCTTTCTTTGGCCACCTCTCCAACATCCAGTATCATGAAATCCACAGGGACTACTAATGAACCAACTTCTATCAAAACATCTTCGACCACTCCCAACATATATCTTACCGATCGGTCTGCTAGTTGAAGTCGTATGCTTGTTGGCTTCATCTCCCCAAGATTGAATTGTTTGTATAGGGCGTAGGGCATCAAGTTGATCCCTTCCCCTAGATCGAGCATTCCTCGTACCTTTTGCCCATCCCTTAGAGTTATCGTGATGCAAAAACTCCCGGGATCAATCACTTTCGGCGGTTGTTTTGCATGTAATTATTGTGTTTTTCCTCGTATTTTTAGTTAGAGCTTAACGTTGTTTATAGTCGTTTTTGAGTCGTTTATTCTAGTTCTTAGGTCATTTTCTTGTTCATTTGCTTATAGTCTTAAAGTGTACGAAGTGTGAGGTGTTTGTGCTTTTTTTGGGTTTTTAAGTTTGAATTCTTATTTTGTAGGTGGCTAAAGGATTATATTCTCTCGGTGGACGTTTTGGACTGGAAAATGAGAAATTTGAGCCAAAAGCATCCAGGATCGACTGAAAAGCTCCAAATCGACTGCCAGATCGACTGGTCACGGATCGACTGAAAGCCCCGAAATCGACTGCAAAACAGTAGCTCACCCGTTTTGGCAGAGCAGTCGATCGACTGCTCCTCAGTCAATCGACACCCCCTGCAGTCGATCGACTGCAATGCTGGGGGCTGCGGGAATTTTGGTGTTTTTTACGTTTTTGCCACTACAAACAACTATATAAAGCCCACACCTTGTAACACTGAAAAGGAGAACTCCCTTCCCAACCCTAACTTGGGTTTGGGATCAAATTTCAATCAAGCTCTTGGATAATCTTCTCTCTTAGGTTCTATATTCAATTTCAAGCTTTGATGTGATTTCTTTTCTAGATTTAGATTTACTTTCATGATTGGCCTTGGTTTTGTAAGCCTAAGAAGAATCCAAATACTCCTTTGGATTGTTACTTTTGATCCAATTACATTCAAGCTTTGTTTCATTTCTTAATTCAAGTAAGTTTCCTTTCAATTTAGTGTTTTATGCTTTAATTCCATGCTTTATTCTTCATTTCCATGCTTTGTTCTTCATGTTATGCTTTTTGCTTTAGCACCTTGAATTCAAGTTAGATCTTAAGAATTGGATATGGAATCTAGTTGAGTGACACAACTAGATCATAGATCGAGTCTTAGATCGTCTTGATTTCAAGTTTTTCCTATGCTTTATTTGCAATTTTATTTTCATGCATAGTTTTAGGTTAAATATTAGATCTACTCTTTGTTGCTTGTTATTTTCCTTAAAGTTTTAAACTTTCATGTCAACTTCTCTTGCTCTTTATATCTATGCTTTCAATTTTTGCTTATTTGCATTATTTGAGTTTTTATGCATAGTTGTACCTTGTGCATGCATGCTTGTACTTGGTGAAACATTGCATTTTCTTGCTTATTTTCATTATTGCTTTGCATTTACATATTGAGGCATCCGATGAGGCATTCGACCAACTTGCTCTTTCAATTTCTAGAATAGTTTAGTTAGGTTAATTGCTTTATTTTCATTTTTCTTTTATTTTCAAAACTTGAAACACTTTGAATTCTATAAACGAATCGATTTCCAATAATACCAAGCCATGAACCCGTTGATATATTTCAACACCACAAAAAACTACACTTCAGCGGTAGAGGTTGATGGCATATGGCACTCACTTCCTTTGACAACACAATCTGCTCATGTGCTTCCAATATTCTCTCCTTTGATGCGAGCTCCTTGAAGAACTTTACGTACGCTGGCATTGCTTTGATTATGTCAAGAAGTGGAAGGTTGACATTCATGCTCTTCTACATGTTATAAAGCTCCATGAACTTCTTGTTCTCATTTGCTAGCTTAAGACAACTCGAAAACGGCACGGGGTCTCGAATGACTCGTTGTTGCTTGAAAGGGCTGGAATTGCCTTGCTCCTCGGCCTCATTCGACCGGATGTGGTGTGGTGTCCGATCGAATGGAGCTACTGTCTTACTGTCTGACCAGATCTGATCGTCCGTCCGGTCGGATGTTTCTTCTGTCCCTTCAATCCGGCTGGATTCCTGGTTCATCCGACCGGATGCTTCTTCTGTTCTTGCAATCCGACCGGATTCTTGGTTCATCCGGCCAGATGTCTTAGCTGCGCCTCCCTTGCTTGAATTGGCTCCCTTGGATGGAAAGATCCCATTGATAGAACCTGGGATGTATCTATTTTGGGACTTATGAATCCCCTCGATCACCGTCTTTTTGTTGTTCAAGGGTGGCAAGTCAGCACTTGATTCTTTTTCTTCCGTGATTGGCTCATTCTCAACCTCTTCTTCCTCCAATTCTATGATCCCATTATAAACCTTCTTTCCTTCTCGGAGTACATGTATTGCCATTGACTGTTCAGGTTGACTAGGCAGCTTCCCGGGGTTCGTCCCGAGCTTTACTAAGGTCACGGAGATCTGTCCTATCAACATCTCCAGCTTGTCAATTTGTTTCTTGTTGCGATTGTATTCTTCTATGGTGCGGAGAGACTCTTCTCGGTTGCGTAGAGTCTCAAACTCTTGTCGTTGTTGCCACAATCGCAACTCTTCATCGGAATTCAAAGGAGGTGGAGCTTGTTGTTTTTGCGGAGCCTGGTATTGTTGTTGGCCTGGGTTATTTTTCCCTTGTGGAGGGCGCTATTGATAATTCCCTTGACTTTTATTCTGATAAGAGTTGTAACTACTTGGACTTCCTTGATTTCTTTTTGGGGGCGGCAGTGCTAGGTACTGAGGATCTGTTTATTTAGGTACCAGCACGTAATTAGGATTTCCCGGGCCGTACTTGAAGTCCGGATGATCTCGGAGCCCAGGATTGTATGTGTTCGAGTAAGGGTCGTAGTTTTGGGTGAACTTTTGGTTCAATTTGTTGTTGGGCTAAAGATTCTGACCGACGTTCACCTCCTCTTCCTCATCTTCGTATAACGTCACTTGACATGCATTTGCTCCATGTCCGAACGCTCCACAAATTCCACACAATTCATGTGACGGTTATGACGACACCTCCTCTCTCTTCATCATACTTCTCAACATTGCGACTTGCTTCGTGAGCTCCTCAATCTTATTATTCTCCTCTTGAGAAGTTGAGACCTCGTTCACTTTGACCTTCCAAGGCCAGGAACTTGTCTTCTACGAATTCTCACCCGTGAGCTCAAATAGGTCCCATGATTCTCTCGCGGTTAAATCCCTAAAATCACCGGCTTTCGCTTCCACTTGTTGCTTATAGCTCGACAACAAACCCTCATGGAAATAGTTGTTGACCATTTCGGCACTGTTATTATGATGTGGGAATGCATGGAGGATCCCCTTGTAGCGTTTAAAGTTGGTAATTTCTCTCCTCAACTTCGCCGTCGTTTGGGCTGAGTAAAATCGGCCCACAAATTTCTTGTAAACCAAATCCCAATTGGTTAGGGAGATAGGTTGCAACGATAGAAGCCACTGCTTCTCTTTTTCTTTTAGGCTGCTCGAGAAGCACCTCATTCTAAGTTGCCCTTCAGTTAGTCCCCGAGATGGAGTTTCGAACACTACCGCATAGAATTCTCGAATGAAGTCGAGCGGGTCTTCATTTAGCATCATGTAGAAAATTTGTAACTAGATAACATGATTGGACTTCAAATCATAGTCTCGGGCCGTGGGGCCTAAGACTATCGCTGAGCTAAATGGACCAATGGTTGGGCATACAAGGTCGCTTTGTCAGCATTTTTTAGGATATCGAGGGGCCCGTTCCCCACCAAAATTATCCATAGTCTCTCCGTCCACCGTACTCTTCCCAACTCCCATAGTATTGATCATATTCATAATACCCATAATCCTCATCCTCATATATAATGTTTTGGGCATTTCGTCCCGCCAAGCATGGTACGGTCACTCCTCTCCTCTATTTCGGAAATGATTCAGTTCTCGCTCCCGATTCTCGTATTCTTGGTTTCGTTGGTTATTTCGGGGCTGGGGCCCGCCTTTACCAACGTGGTTGTACTCGGACTTCTGATTTGCCCAAGCATTGAAGGCTCGGGCTTCTATTCGGTTCCAGAAGTGTTGTGGTGTACGGTCGATCGAATTTTCTGGCATCATGATTTGGCGGTTGTCTTGGGGTTGGGGGCCTCTGTTGTTTCCACCTTCGAGGATCTCGGGTCCTTTTTGTTCTTCATCCTGGTTGTGCTCTTGGTTGTCAAGAAGAGCAAGCATCTGTGGATCTTCATCTCAGACGTTGTTCTGCTGGTCTCTCACGTGCATGTCATCGTCGAGGTGGCATGCCTCATGGTTGATTGTGAGGGGGGTGCGGTTGTCGTGTCCTCTACCTCGGCCACCATTTGTTCCTCCTCCTCTTCCTCCGGTTCCTCGGACACCATAATGTGGAATGTTTGACATGGTAGATGGGGTTGCTCTGGATGGATTCCCGTCGGGGAAAGAAAGATTCGTCTTGGTATCTCTACTCGTTCTATGCTGTTAATGAATGGGTCAAGTTCACCTCTAAGGCCTCTTTGACCTTGCATCAACAATAAACAACATCAACGCATCGAGTGGCAAACCAAGAACAATTATACATAATATCCAACATAAAATTAACAAAAATAAATGTCATCAACGCCTTTGCCACTCCCCAGCTAAATTTCGAGTCGAACTAATTGCTCTTTCAATCAAAATAGATTTTAGTTAAACAGTGCGCGTCTACTTTTAAAAGGTTTTATGTTTTAAAAGCAAGTTCGCCCGCAAGAGAATGGGTTCACTGTAGACTGGCAAGTTAAACCGAGTCGATTTCTCAAGGAATGGAAATACAGAATCGACGATGTTTATTATGTCACACTTCAGAAGTTCTAAAACATGCGAACAAAAGGGTTTTTCTTTGTTTATTTAAAACAAACTACAATTTAAATCTAATCTTACAAAGATAGTGTCAATCTCTATGCAAGAACGTAATTAAAACTCAACAGTGGATATAAAAATGAATTTAAAAGCTATTCAACTACTTATCAAAGCACTTAACTAAAAATTATCATTCAAATATATTATCAAACACCTGGAGAGCATTTGACGAATCGTACTTCTAATACAAATAATTACCAATCTAACAACTATAGAAAAATAAGAAAATTGAGTCAACCGAATCATCCAACACAAAACATAAACATGCAAATAACGTCAAGTAATCTCATTCAACAAGGATTCAAAAGCAAACCAAATGTTCCAACACCAAGTATCCAAACAAGAAATATCCAACCAATAGATTAACAACTACAATAACGGAAATAGAGTTTAAGAAGATACTAATTTGAAAACGATGATTAATCTTGGAAGATGAAAGCTATGCCAACTCCAGCTATTCCAGAGAGATGATCTTCTATGCCATGAACCCGGAAGTTTGTCACGAACTCCGAATTCCTGCGTTTTTCGAGGATGGATACTATACTTTTATGAAAATTGATCTAATTCGCATAGAATTTTCGTGAGGGCTCTAGGGTCTTGTGTTCCTTCCCGAATATCAATGATGCCTTTTGGATGAGGTTCTTGGCCCTTTTTAAATCTCCAAAACCCCCTTCCTTTGCCTGGTAACTGAAATATCTTTTGAAATCACGAGTTTCTAACGCTCGCATCCGGCCGGATTGTCTGAAGAATCCAACTGGATGGGATCTTTATCAGCCAATCCGGTCGGATGTCAAATCCATCCGACTAGATGTGAATCCAGTAGGCTAATCTTGTCGAGACATCCGACCGGTGTGGATTTAGAGGAGCTATTCGGTCGGATGTCAGATCCATCCAACCAGATGAGTGTCCTTTTAACTACTTTTTGGCGCTGACTTTCACGTCCTTGTTTCTTAATTCTCGTAACGGTTTACGAGCTTTATCCTCTTAATTCCCAGGCTTGTTAAGCACTCTAGCTGCATGAGAAAACACAAAAGTCATCTCAAAAGGACCAATAAACGACTGAAAATTTGGAAAGTTAAGTAAAAAGCTGTAGAATGCAAAATTTTGCAAAATAGCCTAATCAACCCTAAAATGTAACAAAACGACTCAAAAATGACTCTAAACATATACAAATTTATAAAAAATACATACGAATCATAACACAAGGATTGTCATGTTGATGGGGCTACCTAAAAGTAGTTTGGATAAGGGAAAAGAGGTAATAGATATAGAGGAATGAGAAGATTGGCGAACATCAATCCGAGAGGTACTTGACAAAGTAGCAGAGGGTAATATGCAAATATCCACTAAGGAGGCTGTATAGGAGCAAGAATTTTCAAGTGAGAAAACTAAGGCTAAAAGTTCTTTTTCAGTGGTGGTTTAATTCCTTTGAGCCTCATTCAACATAAGACTTGAATAGTAAATGACACAAAGAAGTCTATCTACTCTTTGACCCAAAATGGCTCCCACCGCATCGTTCGATGCATCGAATACAAAAGGCACATCAAGGCCAAGAAATCGACACAACGGGCGACTAATTTTTGAGAAATCATTGATAAATCATCAGTAAAAATCCACATGTCCTAGAAAATTTCTAATGCCTTTTATATTTGTGGGCGGGGGTAAACTTTCAATAACATCAACTTTTGCCTTGTCAACTTCTAGACCCTTAATTGACACAATATGATCCAGAATGATACCATTGTTAACCATAAAATGACTCTTTTCCCAGCTAAGAGTCAAATGACTATCAATGCAACGCTCAAGAACCTTAGACAAATTATTTAAACAACAAGTAACAGACGAACCAAATACTGAAAGTCGTCCATGAAAACCTCAAGGAAGTCATCGATCATGTCCGTGTAAATGGATAGCATGTAGCGTTGGAAAGTTGTCGGTGTGTTGCAATGACCAAAAGGCATCTTCTGGAAAGCGAATGTCCCGAATGGGCATGTAAAGGTTGTCTTTTTATGGTCTTTCGGAGCTATAACTACTTGATATTATCCAGAAAGGCCATCGAGGAAGCAATAATATTGGTGGCCGGCCAATTTTTCGAGTAATTGATCGATGAACAAAAGTTGGAAGTGGTCTTTCATAGTGGCGGCATTAAGCGTCCTATAATCAATGCACAAGCGTGACTCGATGGTCAATCGAGTGGGTACAATCTCACCCTTGTCCTTTTTGATGATCGTCATGCCACTCTTGTTCCGAACCACATGAATGGGGCTTACCCACTCACTATCGAGCACAAGAAAAATGATTCCTTCATCAATCAACTTAAAATTTTCCTTCTTTACGACCTTCGTCAAGTTTCGATTCAAACGACGTTGACTATCTCGAACCAGTTTCATTCATTCCTTCAATATAATACAATGTATGCATGTGGTTGAGCTAATTCCCTTAATATCCCCAAAACTCCACCTGATAGCTCATTGAAACCTCTTAAGCACGTCAATCAAGGATTTCTCTTCTTCACGTTAATTCGGCAAAAATGATAATGAGCTTCATTTCACCTTCTTCAAGGAACATATACTTGAGGTGACTCGGAGGGGCTTGAGTTTCACTTTAGGTTCGAAATTAGGTTTATCACCTCCTAGATCACAAAGATTAATCACCCCCTCCAAATTGGGCTCAAGCCAATCGTCTTCCTTGGAAACCCATGAGATATCATCTTGAGTAAGGAACTTATGAATAACGGATTCTTTTTCAAGCTCATCTTGTACTAGCAGAGCGATGGGATCAATGAATGAACATTAAGTGTTCATGGACGAGGATGACGTTGCTTGAAAATCATGAATAGAGAAGGTGACAGTCTCGTCCAGAATCGACAAAGCGATGCTGCCCTTTTTCTTACATCGATCAACGTATTTATTGTGGCCATGAAGGGTCTACCCAATAGAATAATGTGTTCTGGCTATTGTCTCGCACTTCCCTGACACCCAATATAGCAAAATCGATGGGTACGATGAGGCTACCGACTTGCACAAGGACATATTTGACAATTCCATTAGGATATCAGACAGAATGATCTGCTAATTAGAGCTGCATCTTCATCGGCTTAATTTCACCTAAATCAAACTACTCATATATAAAAAATAGCATTAATTTTATCCCACATCAAGGTCAAGCATACCCCGAGTTTCTTTCCCATTTCCCAAAGTGATTTTTATGCAAAAACTCCTGGGGTCACTCTCCTTAGGGGGAAGGGGATTACAAAATATAACGCTCGCCGCATTTCAAAAACAATTTTTTTTCATTTTCATTAAAGCATCTTTTTTTTGAAGCAAGATCTTTGAAAAACTTTACGTATGTGGGAACGTTCCTTATAACATCATGTAATGAAAGATTAACATTAAATTTAGAAAGCATATTGTAAAGGTCAAGAAATTGCTTATCTTTCTTTTCTGATGGAAGGCGAGTCGAAAATGGAACAGGAGGCCGATACGAGTCGGATGCCTTGTAAAGAACTCTTGTAGGTTCTACTTCCTTCTCAACATTTTCTGATGGTGGAGGTAACGTTCATTACCACGCTATCATTTTGGATGGGCGGTGATGTAGAATTTCTTCAGCCGAAGAAACTTTGTTGTTCACAACTTGGCTACTTCTAAGCACAGTGATGGCTTGTGCTTGTGATGGATGGCTAGGTAATTTTTTGGGCTCACTTCTTCTCGGAGCATTGCATGAATTGCATAAGAGTACGCAATGTTTCATCGAGAGAAGGCTAAATGGGGCTTGAGTCAGTGGAATCACTTGAAAAGGGGTTTGTCCTTGTAGTGCCAGTTAGAAAGGTGGTCAAGTTTGGAAGGAACCTTGCCCCCTTTGTTGTTAATGTTATGGTTGTTGGGGGTGAAATTGCTTTGTTGCCGAGAATTCAACGTGTATTCCCCCTATTGGAATTGTTCGACCAAGAGAAGTTTGAGTGAATCCTCCTACTCGGATTATAAATTTGCGAGTATGGGTTGTTACGTGGGTAGATTCTGATACCCCTGCCAGGCTTAATTTGATTGGTATCCTTTAATGGCTTGGACTTGGTCTTTGATCTCATCGGGCGGTTGAAACGTGGCTTGGCAAAGATTTTCTCCATGACCATACACTCTAAAAATCCCACACGTCTCGGTAGGCATTAGTAATTGGGGTACGCTTTGAAAGAAGAGTGTATTTTGAGTTTGCAAGGAGGTCACTTGCCTCGTCAATTCGGTAATCCTCTTCGTGTTGTTGTGAGAGGCACGAGAGATTTCCACTTCGTGAACGGCTATCTTCTTCGAGAAGGCACTGTTTTATTGGGACTTGTAACTTATTGATTCAAATATGTCGTACACTTCTTGAGCTATTCGAGACCCAATATCCCCCCGACAACATTGTTAACCATATATTAGAAGGTGAGAATAAGCACGTCGTAGAAAAATTGGTCGACTAGCTCGAGCGAGTAGTGATGATGTGGGCATTACATGAGAAGACCTTTAAAGCATTCCTTAGCCCCGTGGAATGGTTCTCCATCTATTTGTCTAAACGAGGCAATCTTCACCCGAATTTGAGATGTCGTTTGATCTGAGTAATACTTGCTCATGAATCGATCATACACCATGTCCTAGTTTGTAAGAGAATCAGGTTAAATGACATGAACCAAGTTTTGGCTCGATCCTTCAAAGTATACGGGAAACACCGCATCCTGAGTTGATCTTTGTTAAGGCCTTGAAGGGAAGATATTTGGATGACGACATAAAACTCTTGAATGTAATTGAGAGGATCTTCGTTCAAAAGCCCATAGAACGAAGGCACATGATTAATATGAATCATCTTGAGTTCATATTCTCAGATTACGGGGTCCAAATAGATGCACGACATGGACGGGCCAATCACAGTCCGAGAAAACTCTCGCATACAAGTCGTCCGAGGTTCTTGATATTGGTAATGCCCATTAGGCTACATGCAAGGTCCCCGAGCTTCTTGTCAAGATTGTTGATAGTACGGTTGTGGTTGCTCATGAGGAGCATGTGGAACGTGTTGCAGAGGTAGGTGAGGTGCTCGTGGAACTTGATTTTAAGGTGGATCACCGTGAGGGCCTTAGTTTGGATTAACGTATGACATCCGTGCATCGGGATGATTGTGACTCAAGTTCGGATTAATGAACGGATGTGGAACACCATTTTGCTCATTTTGATCTTCCGGTAAGTTCAGAATTACGTCAGGAAGATCCATCGGTAGCTCGTCTATCGGTTTTTGTAGATGACTATCATCGTCAACGCCTCCGAGTGCGGCTCTAGTATGATTGATTCTATTGATGTTGTCTATAAAAAGGACAAACTCTCCACCAAGTACTCGTTGTCCTTGCACACACTCAGCAAACAACCAAACGTATCAAGTCAAAATAAATAAAATTAACCTAATTAATTAATCACATATGAATGAACATTTGAAAACCTTCGGCATTCCCTGGAAACGGCGCCAAATTTTAAATCGAACTTTGCACTTACTTTTTATTAAAAAAAAGTTCATTCATAAGAGAATTAAGCGGTAGTAAATGGTAAGTCTGACTCAAGTCGAATATCCTAAGGAATGACAATCAGAATTGAAATGCTCAGTTTAGCACAATTTAACTAAACACGCTATCAAAGAATGTTGTGGTTTATTTTCTTTTAAGAACGAGAATAAAATAACTAACACGACTTTAATTTAAACATAACAACTAATCGACAAATTGACACGAATCATACTAGATCTACAAGCATACGAATTGGATGCAATAAAGAACGATAAGTAACATGTAAGCAACTAAAGGTCTTTGATAATCAAATTAAAGCCAAAAGGAATTATAAAATTCACTAACATCTAAACGCAAAAGGAATAACAATCCAGATTAGAAAATAAGAAAATCACCATAGAATTCAACCACCTTATGTAAACAAATTCAGCCCGAAACTCATCAATTAAATGAAAATCCAAATGCACACAACCAACATATTCAAAATAAATATAAAAATCCACAATAGAAATGCTAGAAACCAACGATTGAAATTACCCAAACAAATTTTCAAATACTAATCATGAAAAGAGATTAAGGAGCTCCCAACGAGCTGGTTTCCCAATATTGATTCAAACTTTTGTGCACCCCTTTTTAAGATATTTTAATTTAAAACACGCAAGCTTGCTCGCAAGAGAACGAGGGGGCTTGTAGGGTGGGAAGTTGACTCGTGTCGATCTCTCGAGGACAACTGTTCGGTCTCTTAGATGTTTTTCTCAACCACAATTAAAAATATAATCCATACAAATTGGGGGGGTTTGGAGGTTTTGATTTAATTATAAACTAAGGATTAAAGAAATATTAAATTTAAACTAATTAACTTTAACTAAATTACCAACTAGAGTTTAAAAGCAATAATTAAACTAAATCAAATTACTTAAACCTAAGAACTAAGAAATAATTAACCTAGTAATAAAACGCAGCGATGATTTATTATTCAAAAACTAATCGATTCTGATGAATAATTTAAGCGAATCTAAGAAACATGAATATAAGCAACTATCATGAAGCAATTTGATCATAAGAATCTCAAAACAAGAATTAAAGCATAAACCAATTCGCATAAATAAACTTGATGAATTCAATATCCAAAACTCAATCATAAACTAATTAAAAACTGAAAGTAAATTGCTTCGATTGTTCAACGAACCAAAGTTCATCAATCAATTCAAGAATGTAAGTAAATATAACTATCTAAGCTTTAGATCTAAGAATTAAACTACTAAAGAAATAAAAAGGATAAGAGAACTTATTAGATCAACTAGGTGCAGAAAGTTCTCCAGCTATTCCGGAGTTAAAGCGTGGATCTTGGACGACGATTGAATCACGAACGTAAAATCGAAGCCTCAGACTCGTCGTTCTTCAATCCTTGATCTAGATCTTGAAATCTTGTTATGAGATGTGGAAATATGTTTATTCTAAGCCTAAATACCCTAGGATAGCGTATGTCTTCTAGAAATCTGAAATATGAAGGGTATTTATAGTTATTGCATGTCTTGGCGCACAAGAAAACCTAAAAATGTGTTTCAGCAGTGGGGGTCGACTTCGCATCGACCGACGCGGACAGGGGCTTGGCGTCGATGCTGTCGGTGTGCTCGCGTCGACTGGGCAGAGGCGTCGACTGACGCGATCATGGATCAATGTAACAGAGAGTTGCGTCGGCTTAGCATCAACATAATGTCGACCGTCGTGGGCAGGGTCGCGTCGATGTAGCGTCGACTCTCGCATCGACCGACGCTACCTGATGAACGTCTCATTTTCTTGATCTTTCTGCTACTCGTTCACCGGAAAGCTCGTTCTCGACTCTCGAACATCAAACTTCATCTATTTACGCGCTGAACTCTTCCAGTTACTTAGCTGTAAGGTGAAAAACAATGAACAATCACCTATTCTCATCAATTACGATCAAAATGCGTTAAAATAAGCTGGAAGTATACAAATATGGAATTAAGCTTAAACTACTCAACTTATACCAAAAAAAAATAGAAAAACGAACTAAAATACTAATAAAAATAAGGACAAATATGTGCTAATCAAATATCCAAATCACTGTAGTCCTCAAAATCAATAACTAAAAGCAAATTATTAAAAGAGGAATAATAGAGGAATGATGTAAGAATTTAAATGTTTTATAGTGAGCTTTCTAGGTCAGAAAAAGGCAAGTTTGTCGATCTCCTCGTAGCTGGGAAGTGTTGTGCTTAAATAGTGTAAGTCGAGGAGGGCAACGTGGTAATTTTTACTAGAAATGATGACCATCGATCGACTGTCAACTTGCGTCGGTCGTTGGTAACTTTATCATCGATCTTATGTCAATGACTATTGTCGATCGATGACGGCGCATTGTTCTCAATAGGTCAATCGACTAGGACTATCAACTCAGCGGTAGGCACTCATCGATGTCGCATCGACATGGCGCATTGATCGATGATAACTGGTATAACTTGGTAGGTTGATCAACTCATCCTTTCAACGCGGGCGAGTGGAGTGTGTCGGTGATGCGTTGATGACGCGTCAATTATAGGTTAATCGACGGACATGCTTCGCGAACCTTTGTCTAGTTTTCATTGATCCGAACTGGTTATAACTCTTGGGGACGCGTGTGGTTCTTCCTAGATGACTAAAAATCAAAAAAAAAACTAGAATGAATATTTATATAAGATATGAGAAAGAGTACTAAACAAAATAAAAGTTTACATAAGCTACATAAAAACTAAAAGAAAGAAAAATGATAGAACACACTACCTAACTCGCTACAAAACACAAAACATGATGCAAAAAAAACAAAATCACAAACAAATGTGTACGAATCATAACCCTAGTGCTTTGGGAAAAGAGACCTAAGTCGGCATGAGCAGTAGGGGGGACGACGTTTACAGAATTAAGCAGGTAATGGTCTAGGTTGGTAGAAGAGGGAATAGTTTATAATTAGTGTAAGGGGATGGCCTCAGGTATCTCTCCGGTCAATACCCTAGTTTGAGCTTCTAGCTCGGTCCAAGTGATGTCCCCTTTTGGTTCGTCTAAAAGACCAGCCTCAGGTCAGCTAGGTTTTTTCCTACTATTCTTTATGAAGATGGGGACTTCAACAGACTCACTCTCAGATAACATATGTGGATTGGGAGTAAGGGTTATAGGGGAATTAGAACTGCGATTTTGCGAATCAGAGTCGGGAGATGCTAAAAAAATAAAATCGAAAGTAAGGGAGAGGGAGAGAACATAAGTTCAAATACAGTAAATCGAAGATAGAAGTTCGAGTAAAAAAATAAATCAAGGGAGATTAGGGGGACTTACCCATTGTAGTACAGATCAAGGGGATTGTCGGGCTGATTGTTGATTAAATGGGTGAGAAACGCTCTTGCTGAGAAGCTTGAAGGGACAAAAATGGTGGATTATTATATTTTAAATCAATATAAAAAAAGGGCAAAATTATTTTTTTAGTCCAGTAAGTGGCCACGTTTTGTATTTTAGTCCAGTTTTGGGGCTCATTTTCAAACTATTCCACTAAGTGGACTAATTGTTGTTTTTTAGTCCATTGACCGCCTGGAGCAGGTCAACTTGACCGGGAGATGATGTGGCAACCTGTAAAAAAAACAAAAAGGGCCCTCCAAAATGACTGGGCAATGACATGGACAACATTTGGGGGGAAAATTACACCAGAAACCCTAATTTTTTTTTAATTCTCCATCTTCTTCCCCTCTTCAATAGAAAAGACCACAGACGGAGAGAGAGAGAGAGAGAGAGCGAAATCCGCAGACGGGGAGAGAGAGAAGGCCGTAAATGGGGAGAGAGAGAGAGAGAGCAAAATCCGCAGACGGGAGAGAGAGAGCAATATTGGATTGTGTTTGAAAAAACGAGGAAAAGAAAATGTCTTCATGTAATAGCGGTCCCGGATTTGTATTTTGCAAATGTGGAAAATGAGCTCAGCTTCGCACTTCATTGACAATGGACAATCCAGGGCGTAAATTTCATGGGTGTGTAGATTGGAAGGTTTGTTGTTGTTCTTCCCTCCCCCAGAATATATATATATTTTTTAGATATCATAATTTGAACAATTTTGTTTATTTTTTTCTTTTACCTGAGAACTTGGTATGAATTAATTTTTAATTTTCAAACTTTTTTAATAATAAGAATTCTTATTTTTTATTGTAAGATTCGGAAGATGATGTTTTGGTTTATATTGTGTTCATGAAATTAGGGTTTCTTTGTGAAGGGATTAGTAAAGGGGGTGGTTCTTGTTTTCTGTTTTCTTCTTGTATTTAAACTGGTATTAGGTGGGATATGGTTATGGAAAGAAAAACATTATATGTCAAACCATAGATGACAACTAGGCAGGAAGGAAAATAATTAGACCAAACTTAGGATAGATAATTGACTCTCTTGAATAAAACAGATAAGTTGAAGTGGTAGGGATGACTAATGGGTGTGTAGATTGGAAGGCTTGTTTTTGTTCTTTTCTTCCCTCCCCCAGAATTATTTTTTTTAGATACCATTATTTGAGCAATTTTGTTTATTTTTTTCTTTTACCTGGGCACTATTGGGCAGAATGGAGGCTGCAATTTTTTCTCATGGGCAGATGAGCAGCTTGACCCCATCGACCACAATATCATTTTAGGACTACATCGCARGTTGGTTGAGCGTGAAATGGAGATGAAGAAACTCACTGAAGAAATCTCTTCATTGAAAGCATTACTAGGTGATGCCAGAACTAAGCTGAAGAAGAATGAGAAAGAGAAACAGAGCTTGAAAAAAAGAATGTTGTTTTCATGGATTTTCTTTGTTCTTGTTTGGTTAGTGAAGTGAGTCAATGTGAAGACTCTAAATGTAGGGTGCTGGGGGCTAAACATCAGTGAGTGTTGTTGTGTTGAGTGTTGTTGTTGATGTATTCTCATGGAAATGTGCATCCTGTTTGTGCTGTGCTTTATAACTTGTTATTGACATGTTTGAAGTTTAATATTTTACACATATTTTAATTTGCTCGTAATGGAAGATAAGAATATTAAAATACAATAATACAAAGATTATGAAAACTCTAGAATTCATTGTCTCATTCACGAGACAAGTAAAACACACATAGTTCAGAATGTATGTCAAAAATTACATTTGTAAAGCCCTTGCATATCATGTTTTGCCGGTCAAACAAAATGCCAAAATATAAGCCAAAACAATTGTGCCAAAATATAAGCCAAAAATTACATCAGTAAGGCCCCTACATATCAGGTTTTTCCAATCACACAAAATGTCAGTCAAGCCAAAACAATTGTGCCAAAGTATAAGCCAAAAATTACATCAGTAAGGCCCCTACATATCAGGTTTTTCCAATCACACAAAGCCAGTCAAGCCAAAATAATTGTGCCAAAATGTATCCAAAAAACGAGAGTTCCAACTCCAGTTCAAAGTGTCTTTTCCCCTTGCCTTTTAGCTCAGATATTGCTGATGCTATATTGCTTGGATTGATGAATTGAATGCCCACATTTCTGCCCCTCACTTTTTCCTTGTTGATCTTGAAACTGCTCCCACATGGAGGGGTGGACTCTTACTTTGCAACTTAGGGGGGATAAATGCCTTTTGTTTGCCCTGATAACCAAAAAAAAAAAAAAGAATACATTTTATGGATAATTACAAAAACTGCCCACGAGGAAGGGTTGGACTTACTTACACAATCTGCCCCTATTTTTTAAAAAATTACATAAACTGCCCATCAAGGATTGACTTACTTACAAAACCTACCCATATTTTTAAAAAAAATTACAAAAACTTCCCATGAGGAAGGGTTGGACTTAGTTACACAATTTGTCCCTATTTTTTAAAAATTACATAAACTGTCCCTATTTTTTAAAAAATTACATAAACTGCCCATCAAGGATTGACTGACTTACAAAACCTGCCCATATTTTTTAAAAAATTACATAAACTGCCAATGAATAAGGGTTACAAATTACCTTCCCAAACATGCCCTGAACAACCCCTTTACTTGAGGATCCATCAATTGTTGCAGCACTTCTTTTGGTGGCCTGAACATATGACACCACAGTCAACTATAAAAATTAATATTTTATATAATTACTTATCTAAATATAAACTAAAATATATTTGTTTTGTTGAAACCCTTGATTAAATGAATGCAATAAAATAATTTTCATATACCAGATTTGTTGGAGGCCTTTGGGAAGCTTGAACTTGAGTTAATTGACTGCAATCTTCACCTTGAGACAGTGGTTCCTTTGTCAATGGGCAATACCTTTTATTGTGGCCTTCTACTCCACAAACACTGCAATGAATTGTACTTTGCTGTCTTCTGATTTTATTTGGTTTGGGGGGTCCTCTGTTTCTCTTTCTATTCTTGGACACAATTTCATCAGGTTCTCTCCTTCTAGCTTTTTGTGGTCTTCCAGCTGATCTTCCAAAGTTAGGTGGTTCAGGGGCCAAAAAGTCAATCTTTGGCCACTCAAGCCTGCCATTAATGGGCATGATGACTGGTGCATACACTTTTTTATAAGTAGCAACCATGTAGTAACTGTTAATAAAGTCATTCACATCCCAACCTTGACATGTGATAGCCCTCAAAGCATGTTTGCAGGGTATCCCTGTTATGTCCCACTTTCTACATCCACAACTCCACTTCTCTAAGTCTACAGAATACATAGTTCCATCATTGCACTTGATCTGATAGTGTTTGTCATCAACCTTGAGGGGCATACAACTTGACATCTTACCAATATGGCCCTGAATTATTTTTTGAATTCTGGGACAAGGGACTTCTTTGACTCTCCACTTCTTACTGGCCCTACCTCTGCATTCCATAGTCCTTTTCATWAGATATTCATGCAAKCACTCTAACATGGADAAAATRYGTTTTTCCCTAGCCTCTAATATGTTACTATTGAATGTCTCACACAAATTATTCAATAACATATCAGACTTGGGAATGCAACTGAAGTGGGATCTACTCCATTGCTTAGGTGGTTTATCATTTAACCATTCAAATGCCTTTKCATCCAAGACTCTAAGTTCATCCATTTTTCTATCAAAATCATTAACAGTACATGCCTTGGCTGCCCTCCAAACTGCAATCTTGTAAGCCTGCCCATTAAACCCTGCATTTTTCATGTTGGAATGCATATGTCTGACACAGAATCTGTGTTCAGCATTGGGAAACACTGCATTAAAAGCTTGTATCAGGCCTTTTTGCTTGTCAGACATGAAAGTCCATTCACTATCATTCACAATCTGCATGTCATACTTGAACAAGGTCCAGAACCACTCCCAAGTGTCACCATTTTCTCTGCTCACAACTGCATATGCAATAGGAAAAATATTATTATTTGGATCTAGCCCAACTGCAGTTAATAAAATACCCCCATGTGGGCCTTTAAGATGGCATCCATCTACCCCAACCAAGGGCCTACAACCTGCCTTAAACCCAACCTTGAAAGCATTGAAACACACATACATTTTGTCAAACACATTCCCCCCATTGGACTGATCAGTCCCTATTATAATTGTACTCCCTGGATTTGATCTTTTAAGTTCCTTAGCATAATTCCACAACATGGTGTACTGTTGGGAGGAGTTCCCTTCAAGCATCTCCAAAGCCAATCTTTTTGCCTTGTAGGCCTGGTTATGAGTGACATTTATGCTCAGATCTTCCATTGCATCAGCCTTAAAGCCATCAGTTTTTTTTGTAGGGTCAGACTTAAACCTGTGACCATACTCTGCACACAGCCAAGTGGATTTCAAATTTGTTACATGAAAAGTCTCTGGACATGTGTGTTCTTCAACATATTCTCTGATCCTAAAAGATTCTTGGTCTCTAATCTTGACTGAATGTAGTCTCCACCCACAGTCCTTMCCCACACATTTTGCAACCAATCTATTTTTGTCATTTTTGGTAATCTTGATGTTTCTTTTGTTCCTTATCGCATGTGAATGAATAGCCTGCCTAACCTCACCTTTATTACTAAATAACATGCCTAAATTAAAGGTAGGATTTAACAATCTAGATGTGTTAAAAATAGGTATACTAGATTTATCAATTTCATCATCTGAGTCCTTTCCACTAGGATAGTCATCATTACTGGGTACTACATCAGCCTCCCCATCTCCATCTCCAATGTCATAATCATCATTAACCACCTGTAACTCTTCTGCATCCACATCTATGTTCTCCTGGTATAACCTATCATCATCAACCTCATCACCATATTCTGAACCTAAGTCATACTCACTATCTTCAAAACTTTCAATTTCAGTCCCACTTGATTCACTAATAGGCTTATTGCCTATATATGTCTCCACCTTACTAACATCCTCATCCTCATAGTATCTCACCAGCAGCCTGATCATCAATTACCATCTCATCAATAGCTTCAGCATCCTCAGCATCAGTCCCCATCTCACCAACTTTCCCTATCTCACCAACAACCTCATCATCTGGCACATTGTTCACAACCTTACTTACAGTACCATGAATGTATATATCTAGTTGCCTGGACTTATCAAGTTCATTCTCACAGCACTGTAACAATTCAACATCAGTTTCAATTTTGATAAAGTTGTCACTCTGCTTAGTGTAAAATGTAGCATCTCTACTGATCTTATCTCTTACAGCTAGTCTCACAAGTGACTCAATTGTGAGGATATCATGCGGCACAAAGTCAAATTTATATGCAGACCCCCCTTTATACTCACAGTTATCCTCATTCACAATACCCCCAAAGTAAACACATAGTGTCAAATGTTTCTCCAATGGATCTGGAACCAAAAAAAAAAAGAATAAATAAATAAATATATAAAATAAAGAATAATTCGAAAGAAATACTACTTGCTGACCCTACTATCCACAATAAAACAAGGAAATAAACATATGATAAATATAAATAAATAATCACCTGACCATTTGGGCCACTATGAGGTCCCCCACAAGACTTTAATGGAATCTACTAAAAAAAAAAAGATTTTTGACCCAAAAAAGTACCCCCAACCACGACTACAAACAAAAAAACACTGTAAAGTATACTTTTTCATGGAATATTTTCAGAGAATCGAAGAACAAAACAAATAATTTACTTACCGTAATTTGGGGGAGGCAAATCAAAATTCTCAGGGTTACGAAGCATCATTTGAACCGGCAGCTGTCGTCGTCACACGAAGAATCCAAGCATCATCTCCAGGGAAAAATCTCAAGGTTTTGTTTTTATTTCTCTTCTGAATTTTGTATACACGATTTAATTAGGGTTGAAAAGAGAAGGGTTAAAAACCGACCCCTAAATTCCCCAAATGTTGTCCATGTCATTGCCCAGTCATTTTGGAGGGGCCTTTTCATTTTTTGTTTTTTTACAGGTTGCCACGTCATCTCCCGGTCAAGTTGACCTGCTCCAGGCGGTCAATGGACTGAAAAACAGTAATTAGTCCACTTAGTGGACTAATTTGAAAATGAGTCCCAAAACTTGACTAAAATACAAATGTGGCCACTTACTGTACTAAAAAATAATTTTGCCAAAAAAAAGTTAGGATTTTACCGAGGGGAGAGACCCTTGGTAGTAAACTACTCGGTAATCAATTTATCGAGGGCAAAACTGAGGGAAAACTCCCCTCGGAAAAACCTCCTCGAAAAATATTTTCGAGGGGAAAAATGCCCTCGGTAATTTTTCCGATGGCATTACCGAAGGTTTCTTTCTTTAGTAATATACGTGGGCCTGAATCTATTTGCCCTCGGAAAAACCAACGGGAGATTTGCCTTCAAAAATATCGAGGGCAATTCCCTTCGAAAAAATCGAGGGCGATTTCCCTCAGAAAAACCAAGGGCAAATATCTCCTCGAAAAAACCGAGGACATATATTTCTCCTCGAAAAATATTAAAAAATAAGATTTTAAAAAAAAAAGGTAAAAACCGAGGGAATTCTGGCCCCCAGTTTTTCCAAGGAGGGCTTGCCCTTGGTTTTTTCTGAGGGGAATATTTCACTCGGTTTTTCCCTTTTTTATTATTTTTAATTATTAATTTTAATTCCTATTTATTTATTAAAATACCCCAAATAATTTTTAAAAAAAATCATCAATAAACAGATAAATAAATAAACCAGTTATTATATAAATATCTGAAAATTTATAATTATTAAATTTGTTCAACAAAAGTGTTTAGTAAAAAAGTTTATAAAAATATTCGTTAGTCCTATGACGGGGGAGGCTGCGGCGAGGAGTACTATTGTATACGAGCTAATAGATCGGCCATCTGGGTGCTCATCTGCGCTTGAAATTGTTGCTGCTCCTGGCGCTACTGCTCATATAATAGCTCAGAATTGTTGTATCGCTTCTCCATCACCTATTGAGCTCGTCTCGTGGCATCTAACTCCACCCTCTACGCCTCGAGCTGCTCCTCGAGCTCCCTAACGTGAGTCTTGTTCTACTGGGAGGAGGTGGTGGAAGAACAGCTGGCTGGAAAACCCTTTGTTGCAGCCACCAACTTCCCGAACAAGCCGATGCAGCAATGTAGGCCCTTACTCGACCCGACGATGTCAAGATAAATAAGGTCAGGGTCAACCTCGTTATCCGAATCATTTGAAGATGTACGTGCATCATCCAGACGTTGCTCGTGCTCCTCCTGAAATACAACACGTTAGTAAATTCTACATTAAGACCAAAGAACAAGTTAAAAATAAGAAAGAGACTCACATTAATATTAATGATTAGGAGGAGAAACCCTCTACTATTTTTTCGACCCGATGATTATTTCATCAATTTGTCATGGATGCGTATACATGGTCTCTCGATTAAAGTATATTCAATTTAATCAGAAGAAAATTTGGTGTGATATCTACAAGGGTTTGGCTAATGCTGTCATGTATGGTGATATTAATCCGTCTGCTCAGGGCCAGCGTATTATACTGCCATCTACCTTTACTGATGGAGCCCGCTTCATGATACAAAACTATCAAGATACGATGTCTATATGTCACAAATTCGGTTATCCTGAGTTGTTTATAACATTCACGTGCAATCCAAATTGGCCTAAGATTGTTCATTTCTCAGATGCACATGATCTTAGAACCGAGAATATGCCAGATATCGTCTATGGAGTTTTTAAGGCGAAGTCGGATGAGATGATAAAAGATCTTAGCTACAATCAAATATTTGGGCATGTCATTGTATGTGAATAAAGATTTTCCTTTATCTAATACGATGTATATATTATTTGATAATATATGTCTGTGTTGCTCTTTATACCATCCATTTTAATATGCATTTCTTTTTTAATAATACTTACATTTGTGTATATGATAGAGTTTTAGAAGCGTGGATTAACGCATGCTCACATATTGTTGTTCCTAATGAAAGAGGCAAAGTATCCAACTCCTGTGGATATAGATAGAATAATTTCGGCTGAAATACCTAATGAGGCATTTGACCCCACGTACTATGAAGCCTTGAAAAACATATAATGCACGGACCTTGTGGCATTGTCAAGCAAAACTCTACGTGCATGGTTGAGGGTCGGTGCATGAAGCATTTCCCAAAATAGTATGTGGAGACTACGTTGATTGACGATGAGGGTTATCCACATTACAAATGTAGATATAATGGGAGAATGCTTGATAAAGGTTGTGTCCCTCTCGACAACAGATATGTTGTCCCTCACAATCGTCAACTATTGATGAAATACAGTGCGCACATCAATGTGGAATGGTGAAACCAATCAAGTTTTGTTAAGTATCTATTCATGTATGTCAATAAGGGTCACAATTGTGTGACCGATGCGTTCTATCAGACCACTGACTATGGTGAAAATGACAAACCCGTTGATGAAGTGAACATGTACTTCATCTGTAGGTATGTTTCTTTATGTGAGGCATCATAGAGGTTGTCGGGCTTCGAACTGCAATATAAGTACCCTCCGGTCACACATCTTACTTTCTATCTGGAGAACGAAAGAGCATTGTTTATGAAGATGACGAGTATATAGAGGATGTCCTGAATTAAAAAAAAAAGTCAAGGAAACCATGTTCCTTGAATGCATGTAAGCGAATAAGTTATATCCGCAGGCAAGACTTCTGATGTATACAGAGGCACCCTTCGAGTTTGTATGAGACAGATATGTAAGGAAGTGGGAGTTCAAACAACACATTTCATGTGTTGGTAGGTTATATTATGTTTCCCTAGAAGTGGGGACAATTACTACCTAATGTGTTTGCCTACTATTGTCCGTGGAGCTACCTGCCACACAGACTATATGAAGCACGATGGTGTTTAGCATGTAACGTATCGTGAATCATGTTATGCACGAGGTTTGCTGGAAGACGATAAAGAGTATATTGATGGTATCGCCAAAGCAAGTGAGTGGGCCTCCGGTCACTCTCTAAGGTGACTATTTGTGTCATTGTTGTCGGCTGATACTCTTTCTAGGCCCGAGGATGTATGGGATAAGAGTTGGCAGTTTTTGTCAAATGATAGGCTTTACAGGCAACATTCGATCTTTAAAAACTTGGTAAATAGCTGTGGTGATGCGTAATGAATCGTGATTCTAATATATTGAATCTACTATATTAGTTATATCATTGTGTTTATGTGTACTATAACCAAAATGTATATAATGATTTGGTAGGACTGAATAAGAGCGAGTATCAGATAAAAGATTTAACCTTGGTAGAGATTGAGAAATTACTTAGACGTCAAGGTAAGAGTCTACACGATTATGATTCCATGCCATTTCCAGAGATCGATGGTAGTAGTGTTGGTCATAGTAGATTGATCTAGGATGAGTTGAACTATGATCGTAGGGTTGTTTCCGGAGCACGCTGAACTTCTCTCAAAAATGACAAGTGAGCAAAAAAGTGTGTACTCCAAGATAATGAGTGGGGTCGATTCCGATGGTGGTGCTATGTTATTCATTTATGACTATGGAGGTATGGGAAAAATGTGTCTTTAGAGAACTCTATCCGCTAGGTTGAGGTCTGAGAGTCATATCATGTTGAATGTGGCATCGAGCGACATAATATCTCTCCTTTTACCTAGTGGAAGGACCGCGCACTCCCGATTCGGTATCCCTCAGAGTCCACATGAAAGGTCAGATTGTATTATAGAAAGGCACCCCGCTTGCGAAATTGGTGATTCATTGTAAACTCTTTATATGGGAGGAAGCTCCAATGATGCACAAACACTTCTTTGAGGCTATAGAGAAGAGCTTGCAGGGTATAATGGAGGATATCGATACGGCCAACAAACACAAACCATTTGGTGGCAAAACCATTGTGTTTGGTGGAGACTTTCGCCAGATATTACTTGTTGTTCCCAAGGACAGCCGACATGACTTAGTGAATGCGACTATCAATGCGTCCATCATGTGGAGGCTTTGCACTGTGTTGAGGCTCATTCAGAACATGAGACTCCAGAGTCTCGGTGAAAAATAAAAACGTGCTGAGTTGGAAGAGTTATTGGAATAGATTGCCAGCACTGGAGATGGAAAGATAGAAGGTCCGAATGACGGTTGTGCTGTTTTAGAAACTCCAAATAATATCTTCCTTTGATTTTCGGGCGACCCCATTGCAGATATTATTGATGATACATATTCGATGTTTAGAGACACTATTGATGACCCGATGTTCCTAAAAGATAGGTCCATATTGGCCCCGATTCTACTTGTTTTGGATTTAATCAACGAGTACATGAGCATTTTGAACTTGAGTGAGGGGTATACCTACCTAAGTTCGGACAATGCCTTAAAATTCGATAGTGGGAATGACTTCTTGAGTGATTTACACACACTTGAATTCTTTAATGGTATAAAGTGTTATAGGGTGCCCAATCACGAATTGCATCTGAATGTGGGGACTCCTGTCATGTTATTAAGGAATATAAACCACTCCATGTGATTATGTAACGAGACGAGATTGGTTATTATAAGACTTTCCACGCACGTCCTTGAATGCAAAATTCTAACTGGTGTAAAAGCCGGTAAAAAAGTGTTGCTTCCCCGGATGAGTATAACACCTTCTGACGTTAAGATACCTTTCAAGTTTGAATGAAGGGAGTTTTCGCTCATGATTTCATATGGGATGATGATAAACAAGAGTCGGGGTCAATCACTTTCGAACGTCAACCTTTATCTGGAGAATCTCGTGTTCAGTCCTGATCAGTTATATGTTGTTGTATTGTGAGTCACCCATCAAAAGGGTTTGAAGATATTAGCTTGTGGTGATGCCGATTCGGGATCGAACTTGACAAATAATGTAGTGTATAAAGAAGTATTCAATAACATATAATCTTAACGTTCATGTATATAGTGTGGATTCGATCTATAATTTATGTAGTATGATTTGTACATTATTTCTCTCTATCTTTATCTCTCTGTCCCTTTATATATTCACATAGTAAATAATAATATAATTTATATTTCTATATTTTAAGTTTTTGATCTATGCATCGCATGAGTGAAAAAAAAATAGTTAAATAATATTAAAATAATTTGTATTTCTACATTTTAACTTTTTACCCGTGCATCACACGATTATAAAAAAAGGGAAAGTTCCCAACTACTCCAAAACATCAGAATTAATTCCCGTATACTCTATTGAATATAAAAGTCCCCTAATGATATAAATATTCTAATAATATACTAAACTACCCTTGAAAAACATGTCCACGTATTACTTGTTTTCTATTTTCTCACCCCTTCAAATAAGCCGATCCTCTCTAATTCTTTCTTCCTTTTTTTTCCCCCAAAATCCCGCTAACAAATTGACAATACCATAGAAACCCAAAAAATTCAAACTGAATCACAGTTTAGGATTCGAATTGAGAATTTGCCGCACAAAATCCCTATAATTTCCATCGACCTTCACTTCCGTAGTAGATCTATTTCCCCCAAATTGGTTGCGAATCCCAAAAATTAGATACGGTTCCCAGAGAGAGTTTGGAATCAAGCGGAGGTGCTTAAATCTGTGGAATATTCACAAATATCATACGAGTGGTTTCCATTTCCACGAATTGAGTCCCGGTTGCACTCAGAATCGAATCTCGGTTGTGAAAGTTGAAATCAGAAAGGTGACAAAAAATCCCCCACAATCCATTCCAGAAGAAGTGTAAACCGACGACTATATATCATTTTGGCAAATATGTCGAGAAGTGTTAAAAAGAAGAAAGCACATAAGTAATTTTTTTATTTTTTATTTTTGTAGTTTTTGTCCTAGTAGTTTAATTATTTATTTTTTTAATTGTGCTGGAATTTCTTGGAGTAGATAACAGTCAAGCTCAGTTCATGTAGTTTGTTATCTTGTTTGGAATTGTATTGTTTGGATAACTTGGAACTATTAGTATCTGTTGTCTGTGAAGGGCTTTTAGTTCAGTTAATGTCTATGTTTTTTTCGATTGTGTGTCATATTAATTCAGTACACGGCCTGAGAAAAATAGTATTTTGTGGCTTAGTAGTTTGAAATAGTTATTGAGTGTTATGATTTTAAGTTGACGGGCTAGTTTTTGATTTACATTTGGTTTTGCTCTAGGTGATAGAAAGTTTTCAAGTTCAGTTCATGTAGTTTGTTATCTTGTTTGGAATTGTATTTTTGGATAATTTGGGAGATGTTTTATCTAGAGGTTGCAGGGGGTCTTTGGTTCAGTAACTGTTTGTGTTGTTTTTTGATTTTGTGTAATATGAGAGCAGTGAACGTGCTGAAAATATAGTATTTTGTAGGTAAGTAGTTTGAAATATTAGTGAGTGTTATACTTTGAAGTTGACGGGGTAGTATGTAATTTGCATTTGGTTTGACGTCGTTTATGGACTCTCTAAATCTGTGTTATTTACAACGGTTGCCGAAAATGAAATCTGTCGAATTCCGTGATCTGTTGTTTGTGAATATGCCTTTCTGCTATATTATGTAATTTGTAAGATACGCTAGCTATATGTTTAGTGATTTGTATAATATTTTACATGAACATTCAGAAACTGTGGCTTTGTTTTATAGATGTTTTTTAATAGAATTGGTTTATGTAGTTTGGAATTATAGGTGTTATTATCTTGTATGTGCTTTCAAAACTAGCATTAGACGTAGTGATTTGAGGCAGAAGTTAATAAATGATGTGCGTATTTTATAGTTCCAAACTGTGAAAAAAATAGTGTGCGTGTCGAAAGCACAGTAGATTATATGTAGTTTCAAAACAATGGCAAGATAACGGTCATATCGGCATTGCCTGACTGTGGGTAGTGGTGAGGTTGTGCTTGGTAACTTTTGAATGTGCACGACTAGTTTATTTATTTGTTTTTTTTGAACTTACCAGTTATTCCTTAGGAGTAGCACTTATGTTTGGCAAAAATATAGTTTGAAAAGAAAATGGTATTTATTTTGTTTGTTGTTACCCTATGGCCATAAGATAATCTTTATTACATATATTTGATAGACTTTCCAATATGTTTGTACCTTAATCCTTTAATTGGAACTGCACTATGTTTGTGTAAATCAGGGAACCCGGGCAGATGTCGATTGAGCAGGACAACAAAGAAGAAAGAGTAAGAAACTAAGGACTAATTTCAGTACTATGTATTTTCAAATGTGGAGATTTTGCTTTTTATACTGTATGTTGGTGGTTTGTGATGTGAATCTCGCATTGTTCGTCATTCCATTAAATGAAACCTGCAATCGACTAACGTAGTGCGTGATTTATGTTCAGGCAATTCAGATGCAGCATATCAAGTATTATTAGCACATTTGCAGAATACAAGGATAAAATAACCGCCGAACATTTTGAGGTCATGAAGAGGACGTCATTCTATCGTTTGTTCAAGTGCATCTACCTACATAGGATAGATTCTTCTGATTGTCGTAGGATAGATAATATCACCGAATACATCATGCACATTTTTAATCCTAGAAGCCAAAAATTTAAGCTAGGTAGTACATAGGTATAACCAAGAACGATGCAACTCATATTCGGTATTCTGGATGGTGATAAAAAATAGACTTATTTAAGGGGAAGAAGAGACAACAGAGCTTCTGCACGAGGATGTTCGTGGGTGACAGTGTTTTGAATCAGAAGCTGATTAAAATAATCTAAAGAAGGTGCTGAGTAGACAGGGTGGTGACGCATTACCAGAAGATACCGATGATGATGTGCGGCTTTTCTGCCTCTTTTTGTTTTCAACTGTATTTTTCCCCGTAATGGAGTTACATTAAAATGGGGTTGGGTAGAGTTCGTCGAAATCATTGACGATATGAGGAAGTACAATTGGAGCGGTGAGATATTAACCTTGTTCATCGATTCAATGGTTCCAGCCATGAACATCCATATCATGTTAAAGGTTGCCCGATAATACTTCTGATACGTTAGTTATCCATTAACCTAATTTAACCATAAATCTATTTGGTCACTATAAATAATGAGTTTGGGAAATTTATTAAATTTCTCAAATACATACAGTACTGGTTGTGCGAACATGCACATATCATAGACGAAAGGAATGATCTTCTCTCCAGGATTCCACGGTTGGTGAAATAGCACCTGCCGAAGATGAAAGATGTTGTTTGGAGATTGGACAAGATCAGGTATTTTTCTAGTGTGAAATGGTAATGGATAAAGAGTAGTGTAAGAATATAATAATCGTAGAGTATTTCATATATTTATATGGAATGATGTACTACTCTCGCCTAACGGTTTTAATATCAAGTGATTCTTGTAGTTGAAAATGTAACACCCATGAGCGTAATGGTTTTTTAAAATTATAAACAATCGTGGAATAGCAAAATACAATTCTCCACGAAATGCAAATAACTTAGAAAATGTGAACTACTATGTTGTGTCACTGCAGCGTACATGTATTACGAGAAATCTGTACCAATATATTATATGAAACTGCAAAACTATACCAATTATGCACTACGAACATAAACGATACATACGTGGGGCTGTATGAAAATTAAAAAAAATTTAAACAAACCCTGAGTACATTTTTTGTTTGAATTTATAGTTTATGATTCATAACAAATAGTTGTTTAATTTTTTTATGTTACTCCTCGATGTTGCTTGAATTTAATTATTTATGAATTGGTGTGATCTCGTACATTTCTATGTCTTATATCTTGGTGGTGGTGTGTAGTTTGATTTCTATTACAGGGTATGTTATAGTAGTTTTGAATATACAAAGTTTTTTATGTGTTGTTAACTAATAGACCTGCGCACAACATTAATCTAAATTCATTTTGTATAGGTTGTTGTATGGGAACTCCATCTGACCCCACTGGAATTGAGTATCTACGAAGGAGTGAAGAATTTGAAAGCCAGCAAGAACCTAGAAGGGATGAGGGCCGGAAAAGCTGCACATCGGAGTAACGATGGTGTTAGTCATGCAAGAAATGATGAAAGGGATCGAGAACAAGAATTCAGATGTCTCGAGGGAGAGGCCATTGTGGGACAAAAGCTATTTGTGTCCCTCTTGAAAACTCACAATGAGCTGCAGTCTAGAAATGATAGAGTGGAGGCCGATAATAGAGGGCTGAAAGAGCAAACAGAAGTTTTACAAGGCGTTAGTAAAGTTATACATGCAATACCTCTAAGTATCTCGGAACATACACTGGATGGCGAGAATATGCCATACGGTGAGCTTGTGCTGAAGTTGAAGAGAGCAGAAGAAGAATTAAAAAGAAAAGATGAAAATACGTGGCGCGTGAGTGAGGAGCTAGCGACGACGACGACCAACCTGTCTGAGCTCCATGGAGAATATGATTTAAGAGCAAAGGACCTTCAGGAAAACAAAAAACTTTCTCAACTTGAGGAGAAGCTTCTGGAGGAAAAAAAAAGCACAATCAAATCCAATCGGATATGATTAACAACATTTACGACAGGTGTGTTGAACATAAACTACACAGCTCTATCAGCTATTTTTTGGTGTTTTCAAGTTTGTTCAACCAAAAAAGGGTCATTTGTTATGAGATTTTATGCAGGTGGTATGTGGGTGTTGTCAAACCAGTTGTGCATGCGATAACACAGGGACAACCTCAGAGTAGTCCGGTTGTACATTCTATCCGTACTCCAGATCCGGTGTGTGTGCTGATTAGAGTAGATTTGTCCTTATTTTTATTAGCTTTTTAGTTCGTTTTTATATTTATTTTTGGTATAAGTTGGATGATTTAAGCTTAATCTCGTATTTTTTATAATTCCAGCTTATTTTACCGCATTTTTGATCGTAATTGATGCAAGTAGGTGATATTTCGTTGTTTTTCACCTTACATCTAAGTAACCGGAAGAGTTTAGCGCGTAAAAGACGTAGTTCGATGTTCAAGAGTAGAAGAATAAGCTTTCCGGTGAAACGAATAGCAAAAGATCGAGAAACGGAGACCGATGCTCAGTCGCGTCGACTGACGCGACCGTCGACGCGAGCCATGCAGCGAGTCATGACCGCGTCAGTCGACGCTGGACGTCGACGCACTTGCTGAAGCGTCGATGTCGACGCACCCGTCGACGCAACGTCGACGCAACTTGCTGAAGCATCGATGTCGACGCACACCGTCGACGCACCTGCCCAGCCGACGCGCGCACCTGCCGACCCTGCCGAGCGCCAGCACGCGTCAGTCGACGCTCCGTCGATGCACCGTCGACGCGACGGCCCAGAATTCGGAAATTAGGGTTTCTTGTGCGGCAAGACCTGTAATATTTATAAAAACCCGCCATATTTCAGGTTTTGGGGAGGGACACGAAGACACAACACTATCCTAGGGTATTTTAGCTTCAATAACAATAAACCCACGTCTTATAACAAGATTTGGAGACGCGGATCAAGGATCGAAGTTCTACGCGTCCAAATACACGATTTCGAGCTCGGGATTCATCTTCGCCCAAGATCAGCGTTCAAACTCCGGAATAGCTGGAGCTTTTCATTGCTTTCCTTAGTTTCAATAAGTTTTCTAAACTCTTAGATAATTTAGTAGTTAATTTCTAGTTAATTGTTAGTTTAATTCTTAGTTAATTCTAGTTTAATTAGTTAATCGTTTATGCTTGATATTGGATATTGGTTAATTTAGTTTATTTATGCGATTTAGTTTATGCTTAGTTAATGGTTCTTGGATTCGTATGATTCAATTGCTTAGTGATAGATTTATTAAATTCATGCTTTTAGATTTATTAGTTGCTATTAATTCTTAGTTCTTGAGTTCAAGTAGTTTACTGCTTAGTTCGTAATTGATAATCTAGTTTAAAGTAATTAGTTTAATTAGTTTTAGTTTAATTATCGTCTTAGTTTATAATGATCGAATTAATCTATTCAAACCCCCAAATGTATATGTATGTTATTCGTAATTGAGAAAAACATTGATAAGACCGAACAGTTGTTTCCTCGAGAGATACGACTCGAGTCAAACTCATCACCCTACAGTTACCTCGTACACTTGCGAGCAAACTGACGTGCTTTTAAATTAATTATTAAAAACGGGGTCCACAAAGGTTTGAGTCATGTGCCAAAGGCGGAACAAAATTCAATGATAAGGAGGATCAATAGGAAACAGAGGAATGTCGTGGTTGACGACGACTTTGAATACGGACCAAATCCAGCTCAGAGGAAAAAAGAAGATCTGATAGTTTCAATTAATGCGCTGAAGTATAAAGATAAGGTAACATTTCTACGGATGCTTGACAGTGGGCATTGCGCGCGATACTTATCCAAAAATAGTCTGACTGTGTTCTTGAAGAAATATAACAAGGGACTCAAGTAAGTGGTTATGCAATTAAACTTGGAATTTCAATTCGATGTAGTTTCAGTCAGTTTTTGTAAATATTATGTCTAATGCGTACTTTATAAAAAGTAAGTTAGGGTAGTTTTGAATGTCGTACAATGTTTTTTCTTGACAATACTTATTATCATAAGAAATTTGATGGCTTGTCTGGTCCAGCGAGACCGTTTTCCACGATGTGGAGTCCATTGTCCTTGTGACCGTGCAAAATATCATGGATATACTAAAGGGGGTGTACATAAGCAACTGCGTAAGTGTGAATGGGTGTATAATGACCTTTCATATAATTTTCGCATAAAAGTTTGTTTTGTGTTTTGATATTTCTAAATTATGTGGCATAGAATTAAGATATGTCCATTTACATTTACATTACAAGGTTGTTGATGCTTACGGGGGACACCTCATGAGGACTTGTAGACCAAAAAAGACATTACTATTGTTCGAGCCGATATTTGGGTAAGTATCTTCACACCTAAACTCAAAAGGATTGGATTTGAAATTATGTGTTGCCTCTAATTATAACAAAACTGTGTATGTTTTATGCAGACACGTATCGTTAGGCATAATAGCGAATAATTGATAGATGATGTTGTGAAAGCGTCGCGGAATGAGGAGGCTCTGGTTTTATGTCCAGTGTTATCCACTGGTAATGAGAATGGGTTCGAAGAGACCTCGTAAGAGCACTATCAAAGATAAGTACCTCGCCGACGCGGTGAAACTGGTACATTTTCAAAAGATAGTTAGGTTGGAAGACATGATAGTCCAACAACTTCTAAGCATTTAGATTGTTGTGCTTAAAAGCTAATGCAAGTTCCTTTTTTTGTCAATGCAGAAGACAATCATTGATGCGAAGTCTAGTGAAAAGGCAAAAATAAACCTCCAACTCTCGACACAACATTGTCAACTGCTTGTTATCCCGGTTAATGGGCTACCTTCACAAGGCCAAATGTAAGAAATTTAATATGCGGACTAATATGATCACTAAATGTTTTTGTGAATTCTGCAGGAATGATTGTGCGATATTTACATGCCACTTCATGAAACATGTAGTGTTGAACCAAGACTTTCCAGTTGATGTTGACAGTGATGTAATGAATAGATTCAAGTCTATCATTGAAGCATTAGTTACTCCAACTTTTTAGTAATTTATGAACCTTTGTCAGCTAATCTAGTTTAGTGTGTATTTTGTGTCGATGAGAACGACTAATAGTGCATTTACAATGATGATATCTGAGGTAAGTTTGATCATGAATAGAATGTGTGTACGTTGGTAGGTTTGGACGAAATAAAAAGCATTTTGACAGATCTTGTGCCTAGAATAATCATGATATATTTTGTTATTTAATGGTATTTTGTGTAAAAAAGCTATGAACTGATTAAGTATATGGTAAAAATCTGAATTTACAAACTACCCCATAACAATATACAAACTACTCTCTGAAGAAATGTGAACATGAGCTATAATATTGTTATAATTCCGAACTACTCTGTTGTAGTACCTCATGAATTGTCAAATATATTCTGTTCAAACAGTTTTAATAACAAATGTGAAAACACTAAGTGCAATGTCAAATAACCATAGTAGGGTTTTTTTTTGTGGAAAATACACTACCCTGGATTATTAATTCAAGAAAGCAATATATATGGTGCAGAAATTAATATACTAAACTACTCTGTAATCCAAACTACTCAGTCAAGTTTCCCAATGAATTATAAACTCCCCCAAAATAACCATACCAGGGGTTTGCGTTGATTGTAAACTATTACGAATGGCAAAACTGTAATTCTAAAATACTCTGCTAAATTAGTAATCCGATAATGAAATAGATGGGCAGGTAATTTCCATAAAATTACTTGGGATTATTAATTCGAGAAAGTAATATATATGCTGCAAACATTATTCTACTTTGAAATACTGAACTACTCTGTAATCCAAACTACTCTGTCAAGTTTCCCAGTTAATTATAAACTCCTCCAAACTACGAAAATGTAATATTAAACTACTCCGTCTGAATTGTTAATCGGATAACGAAATAGCTGGGCAAGAAGGTTCCAAAGAATTGCTTGGAAATTCTCAACTAATCTCAAACCCCATTCCTGGTAAGTGCTAAATACTCTACCATATTACACACCCATAAGAGGGGTTTGTCTATTGAATTTTAAACTACATCGAAATATGAAAATGCAATACGAAACTACTTTGGCGCATATGTATTATTTGTCAAATGAGCTACATACGAATATGAAACTGCTCTTATACGGAATTGAACTACTCTGTAATCCAAACTACATCGAAATATGAAACTACAATACAAACTAATTTGGCAGAATTATTAATTCGAGAAAGCAATATATATGGTGCAGACATTATACTACTTCGAAATACTGAACTACTCTGAAATCCAAACTACTCTTTCAAGTTTCCAAATTAATTATAAACTCCTTCGAAATGATGATACCAAAGGTTTGCGTAGATTGTAAAGTATTATGAACTACGAAACTACAATACTAAACTACTCTGTATGAATTGTTAATCGGATAACGAAATAGCTGGGCAAGAAAATTCCAAAGAATTGCTTGGAAATTCTGAACTAATCTCAAACCCCATTCCTGGTAAGTGCTAAATACTCTGCCATATTACACACCCATAAGAGTAGTTTACCTAGTGAATTGTAAACTACATCGAAATATGAAACTGCAATACGAAACTACTTTGGTGTATATGTATTGTTTATAAAACTTAGTGGTTAGAATAACTAAACTGCAATTGCCCACCAACTCAAATGAGCATATGCTGTGATTGAACGGGTGTGGTTATCCCATAAACTCAATAACATAGTTGTTGAAGAAAATTAGAATAAATTATAAGCCATTATGTATTTCGGGATCCACCAAGTACGAAAGGTACTAGTCATAATGTATCATGATGTTTATCGGATAAAATAAAAGACTTTATTACTGAAAAGAGAAACTTGATATGTCTGTTCAAGGAAGTGGTTCGGTGCAAGTTATCTTGTTATTGTTCCCAACACGACCACACCTACCATATTTAATTCTTCTTGGTATATGCTCGCCTTGTGACAAGATCATCTTTTTCCTTGGTCTTCCAGGTGGCCGCTTAGTCGGTGGTGGAATAAAAGTTTGTGTGTCTTCTGGATCTTGTGACTTATCAAACATTGGGATCGGCTGAATGGAATCCAAGTAACAACTTACATAAGTATCAGTGTGGTAAAACTCATCCACGTATGTGGAGATAGTTCTGCCGATTTGCAAGATGCATGCCAAAGCATGCGACACATGGTAGTTCACATATTTACCATTGCCTGCATGTGCAGTTTTAGTCATCGAGTTCCACCTCCATCGAGTAATTGAAGCTTCTTCACAATCGAAGGGCATAAATCAGTCGTCCATGCTTTTGCACACGCTTTCCCTTGCTTCGTGAAGCAACACAAAAAAAAATTAAATGATAAAATCACATAATATTTACTTTAGAAATATTCAAACATGAAAAGAGGCATTTTTATATTGAAATGGATTAATGTTTCCTTACCACTAATTTGCCCCATCATTTTAATCTTGATGCTGTCAACGAGGTTTGTGATTGAAAGATTTCTTTCCTCTAATACCCACTTATTAAATGACTCGGCCGCGTTTGAGCTCATTTCCCCGTATCGTCTGCCCAGAAAATAAGCATTGACCCACTGTGTAACATCCAAGTTATCAAGAAAAATGCTCACTGCAGATCCGCCCTCTTAATAAATTTCCCCTTAAAATACTCAAACATTTGCCCCATAGAGGCATATGCTGCATTTTTCAGGAGCCACTCCAGTTAACTGCGCAAACTCTTTGAGAAATTCCTACCTCAATATGTATATTTCAGGTTGGTAATCAAGTGGTTCAAATAATGTCTGTGTGGGTTCCCGGGGAACTCCTTACTCATAGCATCAAGAAGGCCAAGGTTCTTATCAGACACAAACGTCACTTCACGATGCTGCGACAAGATTTTCTTCAAATTCGCCAAGAACTAGTGCCAATTGTTTGAATTCTCTGAGTCCACTACAGCAAACGCAACGTGATACAACTCTACAATTGGAAAAATGGAATTGTTTTAAACTTACATTAATTAATTGCAAAAAAAAAAAGGAACCACCTGTTAGAATAAGAAGAACTCTATGAAGCAAGGGAAAATATCCCATTATTTCCGTCCTTTGCGGTAGCACCGAGAAGTGGCCCTTGAGTTTACCTAACAAGTGTGTTCCATCTATGAAAAGTAACGGTCGACAAAAACTAAACCCTTCAATACAAGACGCAAATGAAACAAACATCCTTGTAAAATGGGCGGTTGAAATATCAACATCCAAAACAATGTGCGGCCCAGGGTTAGACTTTTGTAAATATTTGACATAGAAATTCAACCCCAGAAACAAATCTCCGATATCACCAAGAACATATTGCCTCGCTTTCTCAACAGCAAGGTAAGCCATTTTGTAAGTAATTGATATTCCATATTTACCAGAGAACAACTTCAAAACATCGATGGGGCGAGTTTCTAAATCTTTCGAACGTCTTCCAATATCAATAAACAAATCAGCTCGGAACTTATCAGGTTGTGTTTAAGTCATGGGAAACAAGAGCCACACGTGTGTGCGTTGTTAATTGATCTTACATAAAAAAAACCATTGACATGATAAGTAGACGCATGAACGTACCAAGTGCAATTGCGGTCTGTGCACCTAGCTGTAACCCTCTTCGCGTCGTTTTTAAGAAATTTAAATTCAAAACCAACGCCGATTGCCATCTTACATAATGCGATTCTGAATTCTTTTGCTCCACCCTCGTACTTTTGACCGACGACATACATCTCTGTACCAATCAGTAGTTAATAATTCCTAGGTGTGGCTTGGGACCAACGTTGATAGAATGTCCTCATTATCGAACAATTGGTATCAGTTCCATGTCTAGTTTGGATGAAAGTGGTCGAAATGTCGACTCTAACTCGAACCAATCCAAACGATATTAAAATATTAACCATCATTATAAAATCATTCTCATTATGAAGAACACACGTCGGACATTTAGGAATGAAATAATTCATTTTCATATTCATAGTGTGTAGTTCACTCCAATTTGCATGTACTCTGACAACAAGGGAATCGAAAGAGAATCCCGTCTCTATGTCAACTACGAGCATCTCCCTGGTATAATTACATAGAACAATAGTACCTCCATAATGGGTCAAACCTACAAAAGACAATGTTAAATTATGTCGTGTAAAAAAAAGCATTCGCTAACAACTGCTATAGTATGAAAGAAAATAGCTAACTACATAATCTGCATTGGAAACATTAAAATAGCAAACTGCATAAAGTACAGTTTGAATTTGTTACTCAAAATATCATGATATCATGATATTCCAAGCTTCAAAAAAATATCATGATATACAAATATGAGTTTGTTAAATACTATGAACCTGTTAAATATTATGATATTACAAACTTCAAAAATAACAAACTGTAACTTGAATTTACAGTTTGTTAAATACTCTGAATTTACACTTTGTTAAATACTCTGAATTTACAAACTATCCTGTAACTTGAACTACTCTGAATTTGTTAACTTTAACTACAAATTCCAAACTGCTCTGAAAGATAAGAATACTACATTGACAAAAGATGAGATAATTACAAACTACAATAGAATAATTACACTAAAAAAACTAGGGATAAATTTTTTTGCCCCTCAATGTATGCGTTTTTTTACACATTGCCCCCCAACTATTTTTTGTTCCACTTTGCCCCCTGATATACATTAATTTTCGACGTTGCCCCCCAAACTTTATTTCCGGCAAAATATTTCTTCTGGATTCCATCGCCGGGCAACTGAGGGGTAAAGTGAAAGAATCTTATAGTTTGGGGGGTAAAGTGCAAAAAGTCTTATAGTTTGGGGGCAAATTAAAATAATATAAATATTGAATTTTTGTCATAAAAAATTATATTTGAAAAAGATATATAATATTTATCTTATACTCACACACGCACAAAGTTTTCAATGTAATTCTAATTTAAAAAAAAAACATAAATTTCTAATTAATATTTATAATATTCTAAATATAAATATTGTCAATACACGCCTTTATATTATTCAATATGAAACACATGACTAAGTATTATGTAAATTATTATGATACAAAAAATAAAATTATAATTCGATATTATTATTTGTATAAAAAGTGTGATTAAATACTATACTAATCATGAGTACATTATTATATAAGATTATAATTATCGAATGATTAATTATAAGATTTTAATTATTAATCATTAGATAATTATAATCTCATATAATAATGTACTCATGATTAATATAGCATTTAATCACATTTTGTATACAAATAATAATGTCGAATAATAATTTTATTTTTCGTTCATAATATTATAATGCATATACGGAATACACCTTTATTTTATTTTGTTCAATCATAATACATAATAATATATTATTATGTTACTTAGCCTAATAATTTACATAATACTTAGTCATGTGTTTTATATTTAATAATATAAAAGATGTATTGACAATATTTATATTTAGAAAATTATAAATATTAATTGTAGATTTATGGGTTTTCTTTTTTAATTGGAATTGTATTGACAACTTTGTGTGTATGTGAGTATAAGATAAAAATTATATATCTTTTTTAAATATAAAATTTTAAGATAAAATTCAATATTTATATTATTTTAATTTGCCCCCAAACTATAAGATTTTTTGCACTTTACCCCCTAAACTATAAGATTCTTTCACTTTGCCCCCCAACTGCCCGTCGATGGAATTTAGAAGGAATATTCCGCCAGAAATAAAGTTTGGGGGGTAACGTCGAAAATTATTGTACATCAGGGGGCAAAGTGGAACAAAAAATATTTCGGGGGGTAATGTGTAAAAAAACGCATACATTGGGGGGCAAAAAAAAAATTATTCCAAAAAAATACGAAATACTAAACTACATTAACTGCATTGGAATAAATAAAAAAACAAACTACATGGACTACACAAATGAACGGACACGACGGTTGAGTAATTACAAACGACGTGGAATAATGTTGAACTACACTACCAAGAAGAATAAATAGCAAACTAAATTGATTGAATGTATTTTTAAATACAAACTACATTGACTACTCAAATGAACGAACGATAGTAAAAAACTACATTGGAGAAATAGCCAACTACACTAACAAATCCCAAAAAACACATAATTCATAACTACTTTAAAACTACACTAACAAAAAACATTCAGAATGTCACAATTGAATAATTACAAACGACATTAGAAAAATATCGAACTACACTAAAAAAAAAAGACCAAATAGCGAACTACATTGACAGGTGCATATATGTCCAAATGCAATATGGATGAAGAGCACATTTGAGTAATTATATGATATTGTTGGGAAATAGCAAACTACACTACTCTTGACCACTGAGTGACAATCGCAAAGGGAATACCTAGATGAGTGCAAGAGGCCGACAGGGATGACATGGAATTAAAATCTACTATGTAAGAAACTAAAAACTTTGTGTGATTCGATACTAAGAAATGTTAAATTGAATAATACGTTGAAATACGAAACTACTATAACATACGAAATATGGGTGCAACTAACTTTACAACTTCCAGCTATCGATTGAGTAATTTACGACTGTTTCGGTATGTTACTATACAAACTACAAAACATATGAAAATTATGAACTAAAATAAGGTCGACAAAGAATCGATGAAAATATTATTTTGTAAGAGGATAAGTCATGGTTACCAAAATGATGCTTGATAGTCGTGCACTTATCCGACTGATGCTTGATAAGTCATGGTGATAGTCGTGCATGATAATAAAATTCAGTTGCCACTTTACAGAAAAGAGGCTTGAAATCAATGAAAATTAAATATGGATTATGTAATACTCACGTGAATACAAATTCATGGGTTGTGTTGCAGATGAAAAACTTGTCGAAAGATGGGTAGAAATTTGGTTTTTGACGTGTGCAATGTAATTTATTGCGTGAATCATGCTCTATCACCATGCAGATTGCTCCATCTTATCTTCTTTCTATCGTTCGAATTTAAATGACTGTTCACATTTTTGGAGTAGATTAGTCAGTATACTATATACACTTTTTGGGGGAAGATTAATCAGTATACTATTCATTTTTGATTATATTGTATGAAATTTTACTTTATATGAATAAAAAGATTATGAGGATTTGAAGTAAGGTATGGTGCCACCATAGGCACCGCAGACACTCCCTTTGTTTCTATGCTTTTGGGAATTTTCCCAAAAAGAAATTAATTAAGTGAAAATTAATTTTCGATAACCTATATCCACTGAGTTTTCCCAAAATCGCTCCACAAATTCTCTCTTTTTCTCGTCCTTACTTGGAAGCGATGAAAAACTTTTCGTGAAATGGGGAGCGAGAATTACAAGTCCCTGGACTGTATCACCGTCGCTGATATATCGGCGTTGGGTATAGCACATGCGAAGGCCGATGAATTCCACTGTCAGCTCGCCGGAATTATCCAAAATTGGGGCTCTGCAACTCCCCAAACGTGGTCTAACATCTCCAAACACCTTCTTACTCCGGACCTACCCTTTTCCTTCCATCAAATGATGTACTATGGCTGCTACAAATACTTCGGAGTCGATCCTCCCGCTTGGTTGCCCGACCCGTATGTACACACACATACAAACACACACACACACACACATATTATGGATAGATTACTATTTACTAGTATCTGCTGCTAATTTCTGCTAAGGTGTTAACACATCAAGTATTGTAGCTATGTTGGAAATATTTCGCGGATGTAATGTAGGGAAAATAGGGAAATGTTGGTCATCTGAACCAAAGATTCAGTTGTGTGCTTGGAGGCATGGTAAGTGAAGCGAAGATATAGCTGAAGTACGACATCCTTAGGGTAGTTTATATTTTGAGCATAAAAAATAAAAAATGTTCAATGAACGTGAGACGAATTTTCCGAGGAAGTCATGCTAATTGCAATTGTGGGGTATACTGTTTCTGTATTCACCAGAAGTTTTTCCAATGTTTTTTTTCTCCCGCAAAATAACTGAAGAAAAGGTTTTCTCATGAATCACTCGATGTTTAATGAGATGTGGAAGAAGTAACTGGAAAACATCTAAACTCTTTTGAATGGTTAGCCCGTGCAATGTTTTCACATGTGCACTCTTGTACTCTTTAATTATCTTGGAGTGTTTTGAGTTCTCTGGATACAGTGTGTAATGGGCTATACCATGTAATAAAACTGAGTTCTAATTTCTGTCTGGCATAAAGAACAGAAAAAGATAAAAGGAAAATTAATGTACTTGAATGCTTACAGAGCAATCAAGTTATTCTATATATTCATAGTAAATATTCTTCTACACAGTGATGGCGCAAATTTGACTAATGTTGGCAAGCTACTGAAGGAGCATGGAAAAGAACTCTTAGGGTCAAAATACATAGATCCGATTTCGAGCTTCCGCGACTTTCAGGAATTTTCTGTCTCAAACCCTGAGGTTGGAATTAATTGTTCACCATCATGGATGTGTCCTTAATGTTTAAAAGAATGCGAGTGATATTCTGTGTTACATTTTACATCTTCCTTTTCTTTTCTAGGTTTATTGGAGAATACTGTTTGAGAAAATGAATGTATTATTTTCGGCTCCCCCTGAATGCATTTTGCATGAGGTTCCTAGTCATCTGGGGGGTCAGTGGCTTCCATGTGCAACTACCAATCCAGCGAACAACTGCTTGAGTGTTGTTAAGAGGACTGTTGAGGATATTGCTGTAATATGGCGTGATGAAGCAGATGATGAACTGCCAGTAAATAAGATGAGCCTTAAGGAGCTTCGCGCATCAGTTTGGTATGCTACTTCTTTAATGGAGTGTTTGGCATTCTAAATTATGTCGTGCTGATGGTTCTTTTGTGGGTGTGACAATATCCGATACATGTAATGAATATTGGCGTTCCTTTCTTTATTATCATGAATTGTACAACTTATTAAAATTTTTAGAACATGAATTATTGTACATAGCGATTCACTTGTAAAGTCTTATCTGAATCCTTCCAATACAAAGTGAAATAGTGATTTTATGACTTATTGAAGTGTCCATGTAAACTGTGAACCAAAGGGAAGTGTGGCTGTGATCAGGAAAACATATTCTACCCTTGGCCTTTCATTTTTGGAAAATATTCTCTATAGACTTCTGTCCATGACCAGTATCACAACCATCACCAGGACTTATATGGGTCTTTAAATTTAGGGTTAATTGTAAAGCATGCCCTTGAGGATTACTCTAATTAAAAAAACAGATCTTACTCTTTGCCTTTTATTTTACAAATTGCATCCTAAACATGAGTATATTTGTTAAGAAAATGTAAACCTCAAGGAGACATTTGTAATACCTTAAAGAATATTTGTATTTTTCAAAGATAATTGAGTTTTTTTNTAAACAACTATTGAGATGTTTGTTTTGGTGACCAAAAAAATGATCAGGTAATAATAAGAGGGTCAGTTGTGTGTGTTTGTGTGTGTGTGTGGTGTGTCTGTGTGTAGTTAGGTCAGACCTCAAGGCTAGTTTTGGTAATCATTCCTTGGATTTATTTTAAGCATTATTTTTTTATGTAACATAGTTTTGATTGCATGTTCACTTTGAGATGCTTTTCAACTTCATTTTAAAAACATGCTGAATCCTTTGATTTCTATTGGCTGCTATTAACTTCTTTGTACTTCGCCTTGCAAATCTACCAAGCCGTTTCAAACAAAGAGTCATTCTTTCATGATTTCATGGTGTTATGGTTTATCTTACTCTGGCTTCAACTGACTGTGGTTGGTCTCCTGTTTTTTATCTAGAACTTAATCCCAGAGTTTATTGCTCTTTGTCCTCCAAACCATAGCATTTCTTGCACTTTGCCCGTTGATGAAAATACATATGATTTGTTGCACTTTACCCCCAGACCAACCAAAAGTTGACGTGTGTCAACTCATGATAGGTCCAAGTCAGCTTCCAAGGGCTCAAGTTCAAAATGTCAACAGTTAAGAATGCAAAAGAAATTTTTCCAAAGTTTAGTAGGAAAAGTGCAAAAATCACGACAGTTTGGTGGGCAGAATACAATTATCCTTTAATTTTTCCTAAATATGATGATATGGTGCTATTTTTCACCCAGAGTTTGATAACTTAACTATTAGATGAAGTAACAAAGTTATGAGAAACAGTCGACTCGTACGAGTCATCTCGTGAGTCGAGTCGGTAGAATAGCTTACTGAGTCGTACGAGTTGACTGGGTAAACAGAAATTTGCGCCTCCTGAAAGGTTATGAGTTGACTCGTATGAGGCGGCCGAGTCGGCAGAAGGCATTATTTAAATCCTTTTCTTTTATGAGTTGGGTAGACAAATGGTTAGTGGGGCTTCGCTGGGGTGGGGGGTCGTTTCCTTGCATGTACCGATATTTACTATAGTAAAAATTCTCTTAGTAAGCGTTAATTTGATTGGGTCCCCTTAAAAATCACACGCGTCTGTCAACAACATAAATGATAGCACAGATTTCAATGTATCCAAGTTTATTTGTTTCTTATTACTTATATTTTTAACGTAGCTTTTGACTGGGAGTTGGGGGGAGCGTTAGTTCGGGGATAAAGGTAAAATTGTTGACATTAATTACTCTGTTTAACATTATGGTATGAGGAAAGTGCATTAGCTGCCAATACCCTTTGCCAATACCACCATTAAAGATCTGGAAAAAAAAAAGAAAAGAAAACCTCCATATAAAAATGTTTATTCCTTTTTGTTTAGCTATTAACATTATTACTTATTATTGTTGAATTTTGTATTGGTAAAAAAAATAAAAAAATACTGCCATTTATAAAAATTGTTTTTATTCATTTTTGTTGAATTATTAGCATTATTAATTATTATTGTTGAATGTTGTATGTCTTTATTATTTATGACTTCTTATATTTGTTCTTTCCGAAGAGGTTGAGCTTCACCTCATTCAAGCAAAACGCCTCGAATATGAATCACGAATTTTAAAGCATTGTGATGTAAAACTCTTTTTAGGATTGTTTTGTAGGCTTGTCGCCCATGCAATAGAAACCCTGAATTTGGAGAAAGGCTCTGCGATTGCCATAGATATGCCCATGAACGTTAATTCCGTGGTGATCTACCTGGCCATAATACTTGCTGGTTACATAGTTGTGTCTATTGCTGATAGTTTTGCACCAAAAGAAATATCTAGCAGGCTCCAAATATCAAAGGCACAAGCAATTTTCACTCAGGTGAGAATCGCTTTTATTTCTATTTCCATGGAGGATTACCACATATCTGATGCCCGCATGAAATCTTAACGCTATTTTGATTCTGTGAATGGCCTGTGCAAATTACGAAATGTTCTTAAATATATTACCTACAATAACTAAATGCATAATTGGAACTACTTTATATTGATTGAAAGTTATCACGAAAAGATTGTGTATCTGTGTTTGGAATTGTTGAATTTTACTGCACCAAAGGTGGCAGTCTTATTGGTATTCATATCCCTTCAGATGAAACCTTCTAGCTGCAAAATATTTATCTGATGTGTTTACTGTCTTTAATTTTGAATCTTTCATTCTTACCCACACTTTTGTTGTTTAGTCTCCTCTAAAATTCAACCTTCATTCCCAGGATCTCATCATTCGCGGTGATAAAAGACTTCACTTGTACAGGTGAGCTCTCTCTTTCTCTCTCCCGGTTTGTGTGATTGGCATGCGAATGCATGTATTTTCATGCTATCTGATAAATTATATTATAGACAAGGAGAAAACTCTGGCATAAAAATTTGCAGTAAATTCACTTAACAATATCCAATACACCTGTAAGCAAAGATAAACTATAAGTACTAGAAAGAAAAAGATTTTACATTTCATTTCCAAGCATATCCTATTCCTCAAGGGGATGTATGATCTAAGACTCCTAGATTGGGATTCCGAATCTCAATCATTGTTTGTTCTAGAACTCAAATTCTCAATACTCAGCCAACAATTTCTCACACCTAATCCTACACTCATCTCTTTTATCTCATTATCATTACATTTAAATAATTATATATTGCTAAATACAATATAAAAATGCAACACCATTCATTTTCATACATGCTTTGATATCCAATATAATATAAAAATACATGATCACTCACTACATGATTTTACATCTACATTAAAAAGTAAAAGATTAAAGTTCTGATTTAGGGCCAGACCCGATCTAACTATTTAAAGGGGAGTTCTTACTATTCATAGAATTCTGAATACTCAAGATTTTGAATACCAGGATTCAAAATTCCAACAAAGTCTAGTCCAAACAGCCCGAAAAGCTCTGGCTGCCGAGCTTTTCATAAATGATATTAGCATCCATGATTATCATGAGTTCATACACTTCCTTCAAATCATACATTCAAAAAGAGTAGCTGTCGAGATATAGGATGAACGATCCCCAAATGATCTGCACCTCTAATGCGGTGAAAGAATTGCCAGTATCTGCTTCTAAGCCAAAACTCACTGAAATCATTCACACAAAAAGCCAAATTAATGGCTTGACTGCATTACTGCAACTTCATAAGAAACAGATCAGAATCAAATCTTCTTCGAAATGTTATTTTCTACCCGATTCTGTGCTTGGCCAGCCTTCTAGTTAAAATACTCAAATACTCTATTTTTATATCAAAACATAGCAAATATGGATAGAGGTGTGAAAAAGGTAAAAATCGCAACTTGAAGCGCATGGCCTAGCAGGAAGCATCGTAGCATCAAACCAAGTCAGCATCTCCGAAAAGCTCCCCTCCGACTACCCAACTCAACGCTAAATCCCCAGCTGCCTACCAAAGGACCGGTTACAAAAATCAGCCAAACCTTAACCGAAACCGAACTGGCGGGGAACAGGTTCTGGTTTTTGGTTTTGGCAACCGAATATGTTTTGCAATATGAAATACCGTACTCCTAATCGGAGCAATTTTATATTTAAAGGTAGTTAAACCATCTTGAACACATAATTTCATAATATGAAAAATGCATCTAACATGAAAAAACTTACCGCATATAGAAGGTTGACAAAAAGCTTTTAGATTTTCTAAATTAGCTGTATTAGCGGCGGCGTTATCAAATAAAATTGAAAATTTTTGCTATCTAAATGATACTCGATAAAATAAAATAGTGGATATTTTGCGCGAAATATTGACCGCGGTATGCTGGGTATTAAACTCTCTATATACAATCAAATATTTTTGCAAAGTTCAAGAATTATCAATCCAATTGCATGTAATGCCCATATAATTATTATTATGATGGGAATCCGTCCATATATCCGAACATATATAGACACTACGAGGCAAACTATCAAATATGGAAATTAAATTCAACATATATTCACCAATCATTTTTTCAATATCGCGAGTAACCTTATTTCGTGAAATCCTAATGCTAGATGAATTAAATGCACCTCTAGTAAAATTTGACTACTATGCACATAGTTAAAAGGAAGGCCCATAACGGAAAACAAATTTTGCAAGAGATTTTTTATGACCACTTTCGCTATATTGAAAGAAATTAGAACTTGTACCTTGGCAGTCGGCCTCGACGCCAGCGGTAGATTATTGTTTCAAAAAATGTCCGAGGTGTACGCCTCGAGGCGCGCCTCAGAACGGTTTTGGGGAAATCGGTTCGAGGCGGCCGCATCAGGCCCCCATGTTGGGAACGTTCGCCTCGATTCGGATGGGCCTTGAGGCGCCTGGCCTCGGTGTAATAAGTGCATGTTTTTTATTTTATTTTTGAATATGTTGTTATTTATTTATTTATTATTATTTATAAATGGCCTCAGGCGCCTCAGTGTAAGTGCACGTTTTTTATTTTATTTTTGAATATGTTGTTTTTTTATTTATTTATTATTATTTATAAATGTGTAAAAGAAGCTAATATAAATAGATTAATATAAAAGAAAGTAAATAGAATTAAAATCGGTCGGCCGTAAAACCCTCTGCACTCCTGTCTCTTCTCTTCTGCTCGATCTGACCTCTCTATCTCCACTTTTTTCTGAACAAATTATATTGTTATATAACTACAGGTGTTTGTAATGTTAATTTGTTATATAACTTTTAAAAAACAAAAAATTAAAATGAAAAAAGATATTTTTTTTCTTTGGCAATTAGTTGAGTTTTTTTAAAAAATAATCCCTTTATATGTTAATGGTTGATTAGTTGAGTTTTTTTAAAAATAATCCCTTTATATGTTTAATGGTGAATTGTTAATTGTTAATTTTTGGTATTGACATAATTTTAGACTTTTATTTGAGATTTTTTTATTTTTTTAATTATTTTTGCCACTGTCTTGATACTTCTTTTTAAATTTTTTAAATTGTTGGATTTAATTGTTAGTTGTTAGTTAATTGTTAATTATGTGTTGTGAATTAATTTTATACTTTTTAGTTGACACACACACACATATAGACTTAATTTTATTATTTTTGGTTTTTTATTTTAATTTATTCCCAAAAAAATTGAAGCGCACACCTTGTTCCACCTCGAGGCGTACGCCTCGGCTCATCCGAGCAAAACGCCTCGTTTCCGCCTTTCATTTTTTGAAACATTGCGGTAGACGAAGACGAGGAGTTTAATTGTGTTTGAGAGCTATCAACGTTGTATTTGTCGGGATGCTTATTCTCCTGGTGTGTTTTGAGCGTCCCGTAGCCTTTATTATTTTTAGTATCGAAGGCGTAGTGCAACAATTGCATTGTGCCCGAGGTACACCATCGATCGTCATTCTTGTGAAATGCAATCAGAAGATGGGGGGATTAGTATTCTTTCGTCTTCGATTTTGGTAAAGGCGGTGGCATATCACGATTATCACACCCTTCTTCCTCGTATTCCTCCGGATTGTCGTCGGCCGGCAGTTCGGATTTGTCGGAGGTGGGTAAATTCTCATCGAAATTGGTTTGATTATGCTCACAAAAATTGATTTGGTTATGTAAGTTATCACTTTCTTCAGGCGTCATCTCATCGGAAACATAATCTCGTCAACGGCCGAAGGTTTTCGTCGATGACCTCGACCTCCAACTCGGCCTTGGCCTCAGCGAGATTCTCGAATAGTAATAGTATTAATATTACGAGAAGAGCTTGCCATAAAAATATTATAAAAAACATAATTAAAACGAGAAGAAGAAGAAGATTATTGATAGTTTTTTTGCACAAATTAACAACTTCAAGTTTGAAAATATAAGAGAAGAAGAAGAATATTAGAGATGAATTAGTGTGAGGATTGGTTTTGGAAAGTGAGGTATTTATTGGTGTATAAATGAATAAAAAAAATCGAAAAACTAGCCTTTGAATCACCGGTTTTGGTTAAAACCAGCCGGTTTTTGGTTAACCGGCGGTTCAATCCCCAACGGCTAGTTTTTGTGACTGTTGATCTCCAATGGCTATTTCATCCGAGCAGTTGATTTCAAACAGTCACAAAATTGCCGGTTTTAACCGCCGTTTTTTTTATATTTTATATTTTATTTTAAATTTCCGGTTAACCGGCGGTTTCGGTTCGCCGAAATTCTGAACCGAAACCGAACCACCGGAAACCGGTTCATGGTTTCGGTTCCAAGCAAAACCGCCGGACAACGATTAACCGGAACCGACGCTTTTTCTGGATAACCGAAACCGGTATTAACATGTCTAGATATTGATTTGAATCTTGAACAGATTTCCCTGATTTTTCCTTACTTTTATCATTGTTTATCTTTCTTTCGTTTGTGTAATTCCTCACACTTGTTTTTGGATACTGCAGTAGAGTTGCTGAAGCTAAATCACCAATGGCAATTGTGATTCCCACCAGAGCCTCCAGTTTCAGCATGAAATTGCGTGATAATGACATTTCCTGGCAGAGTTTTCTAGAGAGAGCAAATAGTTCCAAGTAAGCATGCTGATCAGTTTGATTGTTTAAGGTTATCATATAAACCCTTATATCTAGAGGAGGCACAATTAAACCCAATTTTTATCTATATTTAGAATGCATGAAATCCAGTTATGTATTGCTAAGATTGTTTAGTGGTGGTTGATTTGATAAAGCCTAATTTATGTTGGAAGTGTGGGTCACTGCTACTTTGTCAAAAATCAATGTTTATTACTTTGGTGGTGTTCTTTTTTTTGTTTGTTTGTGACATTGGAATTCAGATACAATCTTGAGACGGAGAGATACTGTAGGTCCGTTTTCAGGGTTTTCTGCAAATTACTGCATTTAGACCTGGAATATGTCATTATAAATTATGCACAAATTCATCACACCTGCTCTTCCGTGCGAAGCAAAAGTTGAACTCAATTTGACTTGTCTCTTAAATTTACCAATGCTTGTCCAACTCTTCTTGTAGAGTGTATCAGTTTGGCCTTTTTCTGTTTCACTAAGAATGTTAATCAGATGTTCACAATGCTCAAGAATCTCCGTAGTATCATACTGAAAACCGATTATACCATTGATATTATTCGCTTGCTTTAAGTTCTCATCCTAGAATAAAAATGTCCACTTGCAGAGAAGTTGAGTTTGTTGCTGTTCAACAAACAACCGAAGCATTCACAAATATTCTTTTCTCATCAGGAACTACAGGTATACCATGGTTCACAGTATTTAATTATTTTCGGGGCGCAGTCTCTTGTAATTGATGTTGTCAAAACTACAATGAAGTTTTGCCCCTTCATCATTTGAAACTATTTGAATTTGAGATTGATACATCTTGAGAAATGAAATGAAGATTGTATGAATTTGCGAGATTGTATGATACATCTCGCAGCCTTTTGAATTTATGAGATAACTGAACAATCATTTTCCTTGTTTATAGGGATTGGATCAAATATATACGGTAAGAAAATATTCCTCATTATAAGAAAGAAGTAAACAAGGAAAACCATTAATTACAAGAATATTTCAACAATCCCCTCAAGCTGGTGCATAAATGTCATAAGCATCCAGTAGATATGCACAAATGAAGGATATTCATGGACCTCTAACTGACTTAGTGAAATCATCCGCTAACTGATCATTAGTAGTCACAAAAGATCCAGAAAGAATCTTCTCCCAGGTGAAATGACAATCAACCTTTATGTTTTTGGTCCGCTCATGGAACACTAGATAGATGCAATGTGTAGGGCTGTCTGATTACAACAAATGAGATTCACCGAGGAGTTGTTTCAGCCAAATAATTTCACATGTCGTAAGGGCTGTAGAAGAGAAAAGATGAGATAATTTATGTATATTGAAAGCTCAAAGACCCCCATATAGAGGGAGTAGAGACTAGTTTACAATATATACCAAAAATAAAAATATCTTCCTACTACCATACTAAGAAGATTCTAACCTATTAAAGGAGTAATATAAATAAGTAAATTAATTAAATCTTCAAACCTCCCCTCAAGCTGGAGCGTATATGTCAATCACATCCAGCTTGTCACAAAGTATTTACAGCAAGAAAATATCCCTAGTTATAAGAAAGAAGTAAACAAAGAAAACTCCTAATTACAAGAATATTTCAACAAAACTCAACAAGCTTCAACATTTTGCCATGCTGAAATTTTGTGGGATGTTTGATACCATTACCGTTCATGTTCTGCTTGGTCAATTTTCAAGAATTATAGACAATTTTTTTTCCTAAAATAGGATGAAGTTCTTTCCTTGGACCACCTTTTAGTACCATCAATGTAGCAGCTTGATCCTGGAGCACTATGCAAAACATAACTTCAAAATGCTGCCAGTTAGATTTGTAAAGCACGAGATTTGGATTAATTTACAACCTTTAGTCAAATCTAAATTAATTGAAGCACTAACTATATCTACCTCCCCCGAGGTTTGTCCTAATTAACATTACTCTTGAGTGTCTTGAAAGTAAATTTAACTCTTGACGTTTCTCTATCTTACAATTCCCATTTTGTCCATGGTAGTTACAGAAACGATGTCGTAAGCAACAAAGTGAAATTATAATGCTTTTATATGCCGCTCTATTAGGAACAAACCTAAATCTAGCGGGCGCTAAATATATTACATGTTTGTATTTAAATATGTAATTTTTGTTTTTCTTGAGTTTGAATTAGAGTTGAAAGATTTTAACAACAATTCCTTATTTTATTTGTTCTTCCATTTGTGAATTTCAACCTAGATTTTCATTAAATTAGACTAATTTAAGAAGAAAATATACAATTTTAAACAAAATATAAACAAGCCTTGTTATTATTGTGCAATCTCATTTAGATTTTGGTCGAAGGAGTTCAGTTATCATTCTTTAGGCTAGTGCACAGTGCTTATTTTATATTACATGAATACACTGAATGATTTTTTTCCTTCTTTGCCTGGAATCAAGAACTCTTATCTATCTGTTAGGAGTGTGAATGCATTACAACTAAAGCGGAATAAAAAACATCTTTATCCTCTAGGCAATGTGACTTTTTTATTTTTTATTTTTTAAAAGCAATAGAGATCCCTGCTGATAGTCCTCAATTTGTTCATACTTTGTTTGATACCAAGCGTATATTCTATTAATAGTCATTAGAGTTTTATAAAAGAGAAGATTGTAAGGTTCGCATGTAGTGTCGTAGAAATATTTTAATGAACTAGTAGAGCACATATGAAAACTGCATGATTCTTTCTATTACTAAGGGAGTGTATTGAATGCATTTTGAATGTAATAAAATTAAAAAAACATTTAAATCGCTAATGAGATTTAATTTGTAAAACTTGCTATGACCATCTCCCTCCCCCACCTCAAATTCACCAACCTATTTTGTAACCATCCTTTCTATATTGAATCTTCATCTTCCATATATTTGCCTGTTTGCCCTCAAACTGTTTAATTGTTTGCCCCCTAAAATTCACTCCACCACTGCCACCGTCACTATCACCCTCTTCCACCTCAACCTGCTCAAACCCAGCTCCACATCATCACCTGTTTCCTCTCTCTTGCATATTCATCATTGATGATGAATGTGAATTCATATTCATTACCCGTATTTTGTATATTCATCATGGACCCGAATACATGATATACCAATTGCACATATAGTAGTACCCTTGTGCAGCAAAGGATTGGTGATGATTAAATGCAGAAGAAGGGAGGGCAGGGGAGAGTCTGGTTAGGAGTTGGGAGCAAAGTGTGTTTGAAGGCAAAAATAAAAAAACTCTCCCTTTATTTCTAACGGTGACGACAAATAGCTTTTTAGGGTTTTAGATGTTTTTGCAAAATTATAGTGTTTCTTATAATATTTTGTTATGGACCGTTTTGCACAAGTTTATAGCCGAAGAAAGTGAAAGCAGAAGTTGGGCGCAGAAGCAATGGGATTGGCGACGTTTTATTTTAATTGAATTATTGTTATAATAAGTTATTAAGTTAATAAGTCGTAGTTGGGCCGGAGCCCCGAAGGATGTTTGTATTTAAGTATGGCGTAATTGTTTTAGGACTCTTATCAGGTTATTTTGATTATCGGCTTAAGGCTGGGCGGAAGAAATTCTAAGAACATATTGTTCTTGGTTGTTACTTGCTTTAATATTATCAACATTGTTTAGTGCCATTGACTCCATCTATTAATAATTTTAAAGTGGCAGTAACACTAACATTTATGACAATCTGTAAGAATTTTTTCTAAAGTCTGTTAGTCATGAGGAGGTAAGTGTAGTTTCAGGATATCGTGGGTTGATTTGGTAATTGGGCGGAAACTTCATAGGAGGTGGGTGTAATCAACATTTATTGAATATTGGAATATAAGAATATGTTATAATTGGATCAGCACAATGTTTTAAAAACCGGCCGAGGCGTACGCCTCGAGGCGCGCCTCGGACCGCATCAGATTCCCAGATCAGAAACGCCCGACTCAAAGTGTCGAGGCGTACGTCTTGAGGCGGATGCGCCTTGAGGCACTTGAGGCGTCCGCCTCAGTTTCGAGGCAGTTTTTATTTATTATTATTTATAAATGTATAAAAGAAATTAATATAAATAAAATAATATAAAAGGAGGTAAATATAATTAAACCTGTTGGCCGAAACCCTACGCTTTCTTCTCGATCTGCTGCCGCTGCTGTCGGCCGAAACCCTACGCTTTTAATATATTTTTTTTAAACCCTTCTGATATTTTTTCCCCTCTCCACTTTCTTATATAACTTATTAAAAACAAAAAATTATAAAATAAAACAATTTTTAAGATATAAATTCTGATATTAAAAAATTATAAAATAAATTAAAATTAAATATGTAACTTCTGATATAACTTCTAATCTATTTTTTTTTAAATAAAATTACAAAATTATAAAATATAACTTCTGATATATATATGTTACCCTTTCTCACTAATCTATTTTTTAACTGAAAATAGGGATTACGCACATATTTCTAGATATTTTTAATTTTAATTTTTTTAATGTACAGAAAAGGTGGAGGTTAGTGTATAAATATAAGCTAAATTGAATTGGTCAGTTTATGATGGCCGACAAAAAGGGGTTAGGAAGAAAAATAATGGCTGCACATTTTAATTGAATATAAGCTAAATTGAATTGGCTGCACATTATTATTTTTTTTTAATCACGAAATATTGTTTACAAATAATTTTCTTTGAGTGCTTAGATATGCCGACGACTCTAATAATGATCCTTTGAGTGAGGAGGAAGAGGAAAATGAAGGACTACATAATAACATTTTTTTTTCTATGTTGGACTCAGGGGAGCCAAAGGCAATCCCATGGACTGTTTCTACACCTTTTAAAGCTGCTGCAGATGGTTGGTGCCACATGGACATTCGTAAAGGTGATGTAATATGTTGGCCAACTAACCTTGGGTGGATGATGGGTCCTTGGCTTGTTTATGTTTCATTGTTGAATGGTGCTTCAATAGCTCTTTATGATGGATCTCCCCTTGGTTCTGGCTTTGCCAAGTTTGTTCAGGTGATGTTGGATCCCTTTGTTCCTCGTTTCTATCATTGTTCTGTCCCAATCTAAATTTTGTTATTTCCTGTTTGTATTTAAATGTGCCAGGGAATGTCTAAAGGGTCGTCATGTAATGATCCTAAGTTTCCTAGAAGTAGTTCTTGGAATGCTCCTCAGGGTAGAATGTTATAAGCTGCCTTGAGATGGAGGGTGCTTTTTTTTTTTTTTTTTGGAGTTGTGTTCATGTCAGGGCATATACAACTTTTGCATCCCAAAACACCCAAAGTTAGTGTATATCTCCAGTTCTGTCAATTGAAAAGTTCTTTTGTACTTTTTGGAATTGTGCCTCAGCCCTGAAATTAGAGATGCATATCGTCTGAAGTTACTAGGCAAATGGTGGATCCATGCAAACGGGAGATTAAGATGTAGTACTAGATAAATAGTGGATCCATGTCAACCTGATATTAAGATTTAGTCATGCTAAATTATAGGGAATTTTGCACTACGTTGGATTTTGTTCCGCTAATTCACTCTATTACAAAGATACGAGTAACAGGCTATTGAACTTGAACTTGCAATTAAGACAAATAAGTCATCTTTGTACCTTGGTGTGTTTGTACCCATAAAAACCTTAGGGGGTTATTTGTACCTCAGAGACTTGGGTAAACATTAAGGGGGGTATTTTATCCCCTTAGATTTATGTATCCCCTGAACATCCTCATTCCAGTTTCATAATTGCTTAGCTATGTAATTAATGGTACTTATTTTTCTTTTACTTACGAGCTCAAATGCTGGGATCGCTGCGCTCCAAATTGTGAAGCAACAATTTAATGACATTGACATGAACAAGGGAGTGATTAGCATATAAACGACTGAATGTATATATATAGAGAAAGAATAGAGAAACATCTTTTTGTAGTAGTTTCGGGATTTATGATACTTGATGCGCAAATAATGTTTATTATGCACCTCAAACTTGCATCAATAAGGCCTGACATGGTACTTCATCTTTTGTAACTATGCTACTCTTCAGGATGCTAAAGTGACAATGCTGGGTGTGATCCCTAGTATTGTAAGGGTGTGGAAAGGCGCAAATTCGACAGCTTCTTATGACTGGTCTGCCATTCGGTACGCTGAAATTATTTTATACCATATCTCACGTGTTCTAAGCATTGTGTATTTCCTCCTTGACCTGTATTTATTCATTATTTTTTGTTGTTATCATTGTTGTTTTGGTGATTGGAAATTGTTATAAATGCCTCCTAGTATTGTGACAGATTTATTGCTGGGATATGTGGATGCATTTTCATGTTCTGAGATGAGTTTGATTCTCCATTCCTTGCGCATTTGATAAAATGGAAGACAGAAACTGAAATCTTCGTCCTTAATGTTAAGCCTGAAGACTCCAAGTAGTTGAATCATTATTGAAATATAAAACTCCTTAGTCTGAATTTAAGCTGTCAATAACATCTGGCCACAGTCTAAATGAAATTGCATTTACAGATTAGATGCTACACACGCGCGTACGCAGATACCCACACACAAGTGTGCGCGCGCACACAAATGTGTATGTATATATATAATAATTGTGAAATAAAATAAAGATAAAAATAGAGCGTTGAATGTTGCCATAACGCCGGTCAATTGGCTAAACAGGGGCCTCATTAAAATCTCTCAAGGTAAACCACCCTTGTGGAAAAAACCTTGAGAGGAAAAAGAGTACCCTAAAAGAGAGAACAAAAGTCCTCAAGCCAAATGAAGCAAAAGAAAAATTATAAAAGATCACAAGCAGACCCTATAGCCGGCAAAAGAAACTAGTGAACTAGTCTAAAATGAGTTTTCCCAACGATATCGTCATTTAAAGCGTCAAAGAGATCCGAATGTGGAGGGTTGAACCACTCGCTTCTTGTGTCCGATTTGGAGAGAATATCTGCCATCTTATTACCTTCTTGAAAGATATGGAAAACCATGAAATCCATGGAAGACGTTACGTGCATCGCATGTCTCCACCGCGGCAAGAACTTCCACGGGACATCTAAGGAGCGTTGCATGAACAACTCCACAACATAGGAAGAGTTGGGTTCAAGCCAAAGGCGGGACCACCCACACTTTGCAACCTCCTCCGCGGCCACCAAAGTGGCGTCCAACTCGGTCTCCAAGGCAAAAACGTGCCATAGCACCGAGAGAATCCGCCTCGCAAACCTACGACATGTTCGAAACACTCCAGTCGAAATACAGTTACCCGGGCTCACCGAGGAGCTGTCGTCTGTGTTGGCCTTGATCCAACCCGCCGAGGTGGCAACCACTGCACCGAAATAGACCACGACAGTGGATTAGGCTGTCCTTAACCGCCGAGCTTGTGGAGACACACCAAGTCGTTAACCGAATTGTGCATTGGTCCAGCTTCGAGAATGAAGGTTCGAATGAGAATAATAGCCGAGGAGACAAGAGTTTTGGACTCGAACACCAAGTCATTACAAAGCTTCCAAATCACCCAAATGGTCGATATGATTGCAGCCCGCCAAAGGAGACTTACCTGTGGGCTAAAAGAGCAATTCATAACAAAAACACAAAGATGATTATAGCCCGTCAAGAGGAAGTTGACAATCGAAGGTGTCCTTGATCCATGACCAAACAGTGTGAGCGAAGCTGCAGTTAGTAAAATTGTGATTAACGAATTCCGAGCTGGAATAACAAAAACAACAAAATGAAGGGTCAGTGAAACTGTGTAAACGAATATCAAACTCTGCTAGACAGTTAAACATCGCCTACCTAACAGTGAATCAGCAGCTCAGAATAGCCGGTGACTAAATCCAAGAGCGCCATTTAACTTTAAAATAGTGATGTCGAAGGTGATCATACTTTGAGATGATGCGCTCTTTATCCAAAAAAAGGTTAAATCCTCATGTCAAGAGTAGCCGGAGTCATAGGAAACTTAAAAATATCAATAACGATGTCGGTATGAGACATGAAGTCCTCGATGAAGTGCCAAATCCCATCGAAAAAGAAATCTGAAATGCTATGCATCAAGTAATGGTTCGTCCAATCCGGAAGTCCCAGACGAACCGCTATGGAATAACCAAGATAGTTATCCCACCAGAAGTTAACGTGAGAGTTCCAACTCGGCACCCAACAAGAGTCGTCGATTAAATTCCGAATAAACGGTCTTATACTGGTCTGAAACATAAGTGCAAGGGCTGCCATCTCTTAAATAGCGTTTTTGGAGAAACGTGTAAGCCATCGAGTTGGAGTTAAGCAATATATAGCCCAATTTCATAAGGAAAGCTGAAATAGCAGTTCGGATAGAATGGACGCCGAGACCACCTTCATCTGCCCTTCTTTAGCGTATTACCCGACCAAACAAAATTTCGAATTGCAGCGTCAAGATTCTTAATAAGACTCTGGACATTTAAGCACGAGCATGGAATGGACTGTGCAGCTGGTGATGACCGACTTTGCTAGGCATATGCGACCAGCCATAGAGAAAGAGATACCTTTTCATCGAGCAAACTTGGACAGGTTTTTGTCGTGACGGGCTGAAGATGAGCACGCCGAGCTTCACCCCAAAAGATTGGAACTCCCAGATAAGTAAACGGTAGTGCACCGATTTGAACGGAGGTGATATCAAAAATGCGCCTGCAGAGTGAACGAGCAATGCTTCGATTAAAATAAATTTTAGACTTTGTTGGATATAAACCTTGCTGGAACTCGCACCATAATTGTTGGAAATTTGGAGAATACGATGAGCATTAGTCGTAGAAGCTTCGCATAAGAAAAGAACGTTGTCCGCATAGAGAATGAGCAGGAAGGGTAAGATTCATCTCACGTTAATCATTGAAATAACTCCACTCGAGCGCGCATGCAACAAGGCTTGAAGCCAAAACATCTTCAGTGATACAAAAAAGGATGGGGAGAGAGAGGGTCCCCTTGCTTCACGACTCTATGGCACGGAAAAACCCCATACGGACTGCCAGTAAAGAGGATGGAGATACGAGCAGAGCGTAAACTAGGGTCAAATCCAGTCGATGAAAGTAGTCGAGAACCCATTTTACCAAGGGCAGTGAGAAGGAGGCTCCAACAAAGCGTGTCAAATATCAATATTAAGGATCATATTATTGAACCTTAAATGGCTATCGAGGCCATTAGAAGCCTCGGATGAAAGCGCAATGCAGTCGTGAATTTGACGACCTTGGATAAAACCGAACAGTGTTTCAGAGATGACACTATCTATGAAAGAACCGAGTCTAGTCGTTCGTGATAATTTTGAACGAGAAATTAGTTAGCGCATTTGGCAAAAGGTCATTCCCAGATCGACACATGTTCAGAGTCTGACTAACTCCTCAGGTAACAATTTCTGATTTCCCAACTTTACAAGATAACGAAGTAGATGAAAATAATATTGACTTCCCAATTGCCATCCGAAAAGGAACTAGGAAATGTACCAAAAAACCAATGTATTCTCTCAAACTACGTTTCATTTCAAAAATTCTAACCAACCCACAAAACTTTTAATGTAAACCTAAACAATCCCTTAATCCCCACTAATGTTTTTGAGGCATTATCTAACAAAAGGTGGAAACATGCCATAGATATAGAACTGGAGGCATTGGAGAAAAATAAAACATGGGAATTCGTTTCTTTACCGGAAGGAAAAAACCAGGTTGTAAGTGGGTGTATACTGTCAAGTATAACTGGTTCCATTGAGAGGAACAAGCAAGGTTGGTAGCCAAAGGTTTCACACAAACCTATGGAATTGACTATTCAGAGGCATTTTTTCCCGTGGCAAAGATGAATACAGTTCGAGTGAGATTATCTCTTGCTGCGAACTAAAGATGGGATTTGCAGCAATTTAATGTGAAAAATGCTTTCTTACATGGAGAGCTTGAGAAGGAGATTTATATGCAGGTACCACCTGGATACGGAAAAAATATTAGTGTCGATACTGTTTGTACGGGCTGAAACTATCTCCCCCAGCATGGCTTGGAAGATTCACTAAGGTTATGACAACCTTGGGATACAAACAAAGTCAAGGAGATCACACGTTCATCAAACACTCGACTTCAGGAGGAGTGGCTGTGTTGTTGGTAATGTTGATGATATCATTGTCATCGGAGATGACCGGAAAGAACAACAACACTTGAGTCAATATCTTCCAAAAGAATCTGAGATAAAAACTCTTGGGAGGCTGAAGTACTTTTTAGGAATTGAGGTGGCTCACTCCAAGAAAGGTATTTTCGTATCTCAACAAAAATATATCACGGATTTGCTCAAAGAAACTGTGCATGTAAACCTGTAAGTACACCCATAGAACTGAGCATAAAATTGGGTGATGAAGAAGAGAGTGCAGTGGTGGATAGAGAGATGTACCAGTGTTTATTAATTATTTGTCTCATACAAGACCAGACATCGCCTTTGCTGTATGTTTAGTTAGTCAATTATTCATTGCCCAAAAGAAGTTCATTTGCAGGCTGTTAATTCTTCAGTACATTATAGATACTTCAGGAAGAGGAATTTTATATAAAAGAAATGGGAATGCAATTCTTGTGGCCTACACTGATGCTGATTATGTAGGATCTAATTGACAGAAGGTCCACTACTGGATGTTGTACTTTTCTTGGTGGGAATTTAGTAACTTGGAGGAGTAAAAAGCAGAATGTGGTGGCCCGTTCTAGCGCTGAAGCTGAGTTCCGAGCTATGGCACAAGTAATTTGTGAGCTACTTTGGCTCAAAATAATTTTGGAAGATTTGAAGATCAAAAGGGGTGGACGTATAGGACTATTGTGATAATAAATCGGCGATCAACATTGCTCATAATCCTGTTCAGCATGATCGAACGAAACACATTGAGGTGGATAGACATTTTATCAAGGAGAAACTTGATTCTGGTCGGATTTGTACCCCATTCGTACCTTCACAACGGCAGCTTGCAGATATTCTCACCAAAGGATTATGCAGTGTAAATTTTGAAAGGATTGTATGCAAGTTGGGAATAGTTAACACCTATTCTCCAGCTTCAGGGTGAGTGTTGGAATTAGAAGCATATCAATATTCCACTTTCCAAGTAGCACTGATGCTTTGATAAGCAGAATAGGTTTAAATGTACCTTAGGAAATAGTGATGGCTTTTTAAATTCTCTCTTGTAAATTGTAGTTGCATTTATTATCATTTTGTTCCTCTTGTGTATAAAATCCAATCACTCTACTCAGTGTAACAGGAGGAAAATATACTAAAATTACTTCTTAACTTCCATTTTTTCGCAAACTCACAAATTATACTTGAGAGAAAATAAATTTTGAATAAAATATAATTAGCTATATCCCCCTTTGCTAGCTTTTAATAGCTATCCCAAATAGCTATAGCTAGTTTAGCTAGTCTTCTCTCCCCCATTGGAGTTGTAAAAAAGGTGACTCTAGTAGCTAAGGAGCAACTTTTAGTTGGTTCCTGGAAGTTTCTCTAACATTATCTTACTTTTGTTTTTAGGAGAAGAGATAATCAATGATGGTTTTTTAACAATTTAGTTATGTTTTAATTATATTTTGTCATACTATGAGCAATGTTTGCTAAACTAGCATAACACGCCACTCCAAGTGGCACTGTCTCTTGACTTAGTTAAAAGGGAAAAAAACATTAGAAGGTGCCATTGCAATTAAAAAAAAAAGAATCATATCAAGTGGAAGCTCCTAATTACAATTTTAAGAAAAAATCATAGATGAAAAAACCCATAATTGTCGTGCGTTGGATACATTAATTAAAAAAAAAAAGAAGAAAAAACCCGAATGAGATAGAGAGAGTGCTATCATTATTACATAATCATATCACTAATACACTATGCTTTCTCTTTTCTTGTATCTCTTAATTTTCTAATCACTTTCTTGCTAAATAAACCATCATATCAACTATCATCATGACATTTTCTCCATATCACACCCTCTGTTTATTTTCATTTTTTAAACAATTCTTTCACACTAACCTCTCCAAAAAATAGAAATATGCGGAACAAAAAGTTAAGTGTGTTAATCGGATGAGCTTTCATTTCGTTCACTTTCATTTTTAGAGAGAATAATAATTAATTTGAAAAAGTAGGAATAAATTTGGGAGTGATGTATTGTGAGATTAAATGTAACGATGATAGTTGATGCGATAAAAGAAATAGTAAAATAATGATTTTTAGTTGGAAATATGTGTGCACACAAATGAAATTTGTTGGGAGGTGCATAGTATTTTTTTTTTATGTGGATGTGATTGAGGAGATAAAAAATGAGAATAAGTGAATAATGTATTTTCTGTGTTTTTTTTTTTAAATTTTATTTTATAGAAAATCACTATTTTTTGTAAGTGAAATGAAAACAAAAAATGTTTATTTTTTTTAATTTTATTTTTTTGGGTGGTGGGAGGTGCACGAGGTTTAAAATCTTCAAGCATGGTGGGGATGCATGGGGATTTTAAATCTTCAATATTTTATGAGGTTCGATTAGTTGGAGTTATATCACTTTAAAGATTCCCGTGCAATCTCAGAAACTTAATTCTGCCACTCCTTTGATTGTATGTGTTAATTTATTTTATGCACTGAGTACCCTAAATCTAGCCTAATGTGTTATTGATGTGCTGTAGTTGTTTTGCATCCACGGGTGAGGCGTCTAATGTTGATGAATACCTTTGGTTAATGGGGAGAGCTCGATACAAGCCTGTTATTGAGTATTGTGGTGGCACTGAAATTGGCGGTGGATTCGTTACTGGTTCCTTATTGCAGAATCAATCTTTAGCAGCTTTTAGCACACCAGCTATGGGCTGCAGTCTGTTTATTCTTGGCGATGATGGATTTCCAATTGTAAGCCCACTTGAAACCTTGATCCTGAGGCCAAGAACAGTAAGATGTTCATATCATTTGAGCATGTCATCAACATCAAGCTTTCATAATGAAATAATTTATACATATTAACTTTTTGTGAATGAGGAACGCAATATCTCTCGTTTTAGGAACAAATTAAAATAGTTGACTTCGCTATATTAGGAACACATCAAAAGGTTGACTAGTCTAGGTTAGGGGGTTATTATTTTATCCCATTACATGGATAGAAGAACCCTAATGGTTGTCTTCTCTTTCTTTCTCCTCCCAAAGACAACTATCTGGATAATTTAATCCTCGAGCAACCTGACAACATAGGAGATATAAGAAAATTTTGAGAAAAGGATACACTTTTATCCCTCTTATATTGGTGTGTAACCAAAAAACACATTTAATGGACTTTGGATAACAGGTTTGATCCTCGAGCAACCTGACAACGTAGGAGATATAAGAAATTTTTGAGAAAAGGATAGACACTTTTATCCCTCTTATATTGGTGTGTAACCAAAACACACACTTAATGGACTTTGGATCAAGTTTTTTTTTTTCTTAAGTTGATGTTATGAGCTTATATATAGTGCAATTGAATCTTTTTTAAGAGAGGAAGTTGAGCAACTAGGCTTTGAGGGAATGTGTCATGCAACTAACAGGTCTGGAGTCTAAGTTTAGTTTAGCGTAATCAAGTGATGAGATAAGGGAGTTAGGAGCACGTCTAGCGAACATTAAGAGATTGGGCTACTTCTAGTAGGCCGGACACTGTTTTGTTTTGGGTAGGTCAATTCGTGAAAAACTATTTCCAATTATCAGTGGAGCATAATTTGGATATTAGATTGTACGACATTTGGGATATGCTCGTGAAACAACGTTCCAGTGTTGCTCTGCTTTCTGCCTTTTCTGCTTATAATATCGATGCGGAACAGTAAGATCTAGGTTTGACTGGCAGTTCTTCATTGGTAGCAGCTTGGCTTCCAGTCAATTGGGTTTTTTTCCGTCAATTCTCTGATGCATATCTGCTCCATGGTTTATCTGTTCCGGATTCTGGTTTTATTTATTCGGGATTTTGCCTTGACCTCATGCGTAGCCAAATGTTTAATGTGAATTGACTTGGCAATTAAAAGATTGGTGAGTATCTGTCTTCTGATTTCTTCCCTTCAAACTTCTGAAAACTCTAATAATTGTGGGAAAGGGCTGTGACCACTTTCTGCCGACCTCATTCCAAAATACTCGTCAAGTGTTGATATAATAAATTGACCATTCTTGGTGTAAAAAAAATAAAAATACAGTGGCCATTCTTATTTCAAAAAGTGTTTTTAACCTTTTTTTTTTTTTGGGAAAAACAGTTATTTAGACATTTTGCCTAAAATATGACCGTTATACGCCTAGCATACTTGCCAATTATAAAAATTTAGCTCGATATACTTCTGGGATCCAAGAAATGATTTGCCGGCCCCAAAAATCATTTCTTGCACCCAAGAAATGTATTTCTCGACCGAACATGTTTCTCAGACCCATGAAATCATTTCTTGGATCTGAGAAATGTACCGCACCCAGGAAATAAAATTAAGGGTTAAATGGACAATTCAACCCAAAAATGACTAAGAAACTTGTTTTTTTTTTAAATGGCTAAAAAGTATTTTTCTTATGTCAAAATGGTCAATAATCTGCCGGACATGAACATCTTGATGGGCTTTTCTGATGGTTGATTAAACCCTGGAACATATTCCGTCGATGGTGCTGAAAACCATTTGTCTTGATTGGAGTATTATGATATACATCAAACAAATGTTCAGAAATGAGTGCAGTTTCTGAACAAAAAGGAAGACGTGACTTGATTGGTTTTTGGTGCTAAGTTTCTTTAGTTTTCATCTATTCTGGCACTTCATTTAAAATTCTATAGTTGGTCACAGTAGACTTGGTGACTTTCTATGATTGATTTTCATATCAGAAGTGATTAAATTTCCCATCATCAATTGAGACCTTGAATAGCTTTGTTGTGGGTTGAGGGAATTTGATAGGAATGAAGGATATATATCAGGGAATCAATTAGCATAATCAAGGGTCTATGTTTGGAATAAAATCAAGAGTAAATAAAGTAGCTCGACTGGTGACAGTAATGAAAGACTTAGAATAATTTAATCATTTTGTAATCCATGATTGTAATGAAATTTTCTTATTCAGTTATACATAGTTGATTATGAATAAGGCTTTCTTCTTATCGAGATTGTAGTAAGAAAAATCAGTTAGTGTTGAGGGGAAAGATCTATAATCGCTGGAGGATTAACACATTTGCAATCCTTGGTTACTTCTCTGTTACATCCTTAATATATTTTTATTGATTATCTTTTTATCAACTCCACCTGCCTCTTTACTCCATCAGAATTACTTACATATGATCTGCACATGTAGATGGGCTTTTCTGATGGTTGATTAATTCCATTCAGACCGTAGATTATGAGAAAGAGAGGTAAAAATTGCTGGCAATTAAATATAGTTATAAACAAAATAAAAACCTTCCAAATGAAATGAAAACAAGCGAGAGAATCTGGATATTCAATTCACACGCAGAGAGAGATTGTTGCTTTGTGTTCTTCTGTTGTTTGCAGTTGAGACATAATATTTATTGAATTGTACAATTATTCTTGATAAAATATTAGGTAATAGTGTTTCAAGTGAAAAAAATTAGAGATATCATCATTGGAGATTATTCTCTAGTTTTATCAGTGAGAAATGCCAACTTTAGGAAGTTTTCTGCAGAGGGAGAAATCACAGGATGGTCTTATAGGTGCTCAGCCAATTGCTAATAAAGAGTGATAGATGATGGTTTTACTCTCTTTGTAAAATTTGACCCCAACTTTTTAATTATTAAATTTATTTGTGAAGCCTCAAAACTGCCCTGGAATTGGTGAACTAGCCCTTGGTCCACTCATGTTTGGAGCTTCAAGCACTCTACTGAATGCTGACCACTATGATATCTACTTCAAGCAAATGCCAGTTTGGAATGGGAAGGTGAGCGGTCTAAACCTCTTGTTATCTCTTTGTTACTCGTTCAATTAGTGAACTCCTGTTTCATTTTCCTTTGTTTTATTCTCTCTTTGGAACAGGTTCTTAGAAGACATGGTGATGTCTTTGAGCGCACTTCGAAAGGGTACTACCGAGCACATGGGCGTGCTGATGATACTATGAATCTAGGGGGTATAAAGGTGGGAATTGCATTTTATGTTTCATGCTTTGAGCCTTAGAAGTCAAATCGAGCTTCCATGCTTGAAATCCACTTGCAGCAGGGTCGCTATGTGATTTTTGTATTCGTCCGTCAGCTTATATTTCATTAAACTTTAGGTAGATGGGAAACATTTATGTGCCTTTTATTTCTCCATTCAGGTGAGCTCCGTTGAGATCGAGCGCATTTGTAATTCAGCCGACACTCGTATCCTAGAGACGGCAGCTGTTGGGGTGCCACCTCCTGGTGGTGGACCTGAGCGGTTAGTAGTTGCAGTTGTGTTCAAGGATACTGACAAGACATCATCGGACTTGAGTATTCTGGCTACATCATTTAATTCTGCCCTTCAGAAATATTTAAATCCTCTATTCAAGGTATATTTACTCTACAAACTCCACTCGTCGAAATGGTTATCGACCTTTTTCTCACGAAGGTTAATCTTGCAGGTGTCCGATATAGTTCCCCTTCCTTATCTTCCAAGAACAGCCACAAATAAAGTTATGAGAAGGATTTTAAGGCAGCAATTCTCTCAAAGCGATCAAATATCGAAGATGTGATACAAAGTTTGACGAATATCAATATGTTAAATTATTTAACAGTACATATTGTGGAGAAATGGATCAGTACTTTCCCTTCGGGCACATGTTTATGTCAATGGAGTTTCTTTCGCTTCTTAATGTGAAAATTCTATGGTGCTCATGTGGGCGCCACAAGCCCGTGTCCCATTTTGATGTTGCACGGGTTGATTGGCCAGCTCGGTGGGGTACAACATGGAACCCACCGAACTTGATTGTAATTTCGGTGGGTTCCCTATTAGGTCCACCGAGTTGACCAGTCTGCACGTCAAAACGTGGAAAAGGCTTAAGTAGGCTATGAAATTGCTGCTTCTTAATGCTTAAGATATGTAAAATTGTGTTCCTTTTTTTTTCTCTCTATCTTCAATTTAGCTTCAAATATTCCATTTTCAACTTCACATTTTCCGATTTGAATTATTTGCTCTTAATTTCTCACACCTATCTATCTATATACTCCCTCCCGTTCTGAATAATGGTCTTTGTAGATGATTGATTATGTATTTTTTTTTTTTTTTTAAGATAAAAATATATATTTATTCTCATTTTATTCCTACTGTTGTTACAAAATATTCCAAATTATGTGTTTGAGAGACAGATTGTTTAATAGTAAGAAAGATTGTAAATAAGTCGAATGTAAGATTACTTATTATTTGCTTTTCCAAGAAAAACATTATTCAGAAACAGAGGGAGAAACAGTGGGAGCGTCGAAAAAGGAAAAGGTGAGTAAATAGAAATGACAGAAGTTTCAGCCAACATTTTTGATTACTAAATGGTGGGGGAATGATTAAAGTGCAGCTATTTTCATCCAATCATCTAGCGAATTTACCCCATTGAAAATATAACATAATAAACAACTTAAAGGTTATAACTATGTCCAGATTTTGACCCGTGCGCAAATTTATTTTCAATAATACTTAGATTTATGCAAATTAATTTATTAAATATTAGAAAAAAATTGAACAATATAAGAGAGTTGTGTATTATTATCAATAATCACTCTTAGTTTTTTCGTTAACCATGCTATATTATTGATTCATTCTCATAATCAAAGTTTTAGATGTTAGGTTTTATTTATTTGTAATAAGAGGAAAAAAAAAAGAAATTATATAAAAATAAGATTAAATTGTAACATTGAATCAACTGATACGTGGACAATATAAAATACAAAAATGTGTGTTAGACAAACGAACGAGATATATTTCGTTAGGCAACTACCAAAAAATTTAAGTGTTTCCTTTTGTTTTAGGTTTTTTTTTTTTTAGGTTTTAGTTTAGTTTAGTTTATCTACTTTAGGGTTTTTATTTTATTTTATTTATTTTATTTTATTGTTTCGAAGGTCTCCTAATTTTTTAGTATTTTTTTAATTTTAGAAATTAGTTTTAAGGAATCCGAATAACGGTTAGAGTGCCAATTTTCTCATAATACAAATATAAAATGTATACACTTTGTAATATGAGCTCTAGTGCAAACATATTTGTCTATTGCGTAAATGTATTTAGTAGTGCAACTTGATATTATGTAATATACCTATATATTGATGTATATTTATTTTATATGTAACATATCTGGAACTTTAATTAATGTATTCATGTAGTCAGACTCGCTGAACTTGGTCCGTTATATAACAATTGTATACTCTATCTAATGGAAATAAAATAAAAATAACTCTCCAAATTTTCCTATATTGTAAGGGTAGATTAAATATATTAAGTTGTGTATCATTAAATAATTATTCTTTATACGATATAATTTTCCTTTATGTGATATACATTTATTAATAATAGTCATTCATATCATAAACATTTCAAAATTATTAGATTAGGTGTTTTGAAATAATTATTTTTTATACAATGTAATATTCATTTACTTATATAATTATTTATTAATAATATCTTATCTTAAGATTTAAGTCTTATTCATTTACTTGAAATATATTATAAACTCAAAATAAGAAAATACATTACAAAACAAATCAAATCCAACTTATAGGAAAAAGAAACCGAATATTTTATTTAAGAAAATAAACAATAAATTTTATGGTTGTCAAATAAAAATTTAAAATATGGAAGGGGCAAAAAAAAAAAAAAAGAGTTTCAATCTTAGAACGAAAAATTCTCGATGACGTACTTTAATTGTTGTAGAGAGAAAAAAAGTAAATTACAAAAGAAATAATTAAAAAATATATTCTTTTTTTTTAAAGTACGAAATATATATTAAAAAAAGGAGAAAAAAATACCGGGGTTGCCCGAGGTCCCTACACGACCAAAAGTCATCAAATGAAAAAGGGGGGGGGGGGGGGGGGGGGGTTGGGGTGTTGCAGAATACCACATAAAGACTAAAATATCCTTATTTTGTTTATTTTATTATTGGAATACTAAAAATTTAAGGGTACAGTAGGAAAAATAGCAAGAATTTTACAATTTCAATTTCAATTATTTTGTCTTCTTAACCTTAGTGTATTTGTATATCCGGCTATCTTTTGTGGATAAACAGAATACTTATTATTTTATTCTTGTGTTGTTTATCGGTAAGTGAAAAACTCTTCTAGTCTCATAAACCCAAAATTAATGTTATATTCCACTCAACTGAAGATCGTCGCTTGAATCGGACCGTGAGAAGCATAAATTTGGTTTTTGTGGTTCAGGCGCTAGAAACACAAAACTGTCTCATAACCAGAAAAAGAAAAAAAAAACACTGTTCGGTGCACATCGGCGGAACATTCAGTGATGTTTGCCTCATTCGCGGCGAACATGAAGCTGATGTTCGGTACTGGTTCACCGCAGCGTACCTTTGATCCATTGAGCGAGATTCTTATTTTTGCGATATTTTAGTTTTTCTGAGTTTTTTTGAACCAAAACAACAGGATCAACATAAAAAAACTACATTTACACACCTGATATGGTGGACAGCTCGACTAAAGATAGACTGACCAACAAAATAAGGCAACGGGACACTCTTGGTGTAGACTCACTCAAGTCAGAATGCAAAACAATAAATATGTGCATAAAGTATGTAAAGATACTGTAATATAGAATACGGGTCTGAGTCCCTATTTATAAGAGGTAAAGATTTGTTCCACAAGAAAGGAACCCCGTCTCTTAGAAGGAATTAGGTATCTTCATACCAAAAGGAGGTATACTTCCTTTGAGTCTCTTTTCTGAATTATCATCTTGGACCTTATTAGCTGCTGGGACTTGAAGGCCCACGATTCTCACATTGAGATGGTCGTTTATCAGACAAGCTCGCCTAATTGTCAGGTCAAGCCTACTATCAATCAGTTCGGTCCTCCAGCACACTTCGTGCAGAGAATATTACCAATCATTTCGGCTTCTACATACTCAATAATAAAGCATGCTACCTGATCAAGTTGACCCCCAACACTCTAGTTAGGGAATGCTAGCTCGATATCCGTTCGGCTCCAAACAGTCCAATCGAGCACACATTAGTGTCCACATCAGAAGTCCCCTAATCTGCTCAATCGAGGGACCATGGGGAGTAAAGTAGACTAAGAAGAACTCACGATCCTACTTCATATATGTTATAATCATAGAGGCACATTGGCCTTAGTAACAAAGGTTATAAAAAAGATATCTCGCAAGGCGGCAATATATCTAGATACGTAATCACAACCACATACACCCTAGTAATTTTGGGTATCCAAAATTTGAAATACTAGGTCATCCCTGGACATATTTTCCTATACATAAGATGCCTAAAGCTTAGTATTCAATACACTACTCTTGACCCTCATAATCAAATCTTCTAGAAGGTTATTGCATCCCTTACATCTAAAGCTTATAAAATAATCCACACCAAGTCCTTGTCACTAGCATCATGGGTATGTTTTCTTAATTTCTTGCATATTCTTTATCTGTATTGTTATCAAATATCTGCCCTGAATCGCTTCCTCTTCCTATCTATATTCTTTAACCACTAACTACAAGGCCCGTCCTTAGATAATTTAGACTCCTAGTACTTAGATACTCATTAGGCAATGTCATCGCCTCTCACACTCCTTCCTTATCATCATCCGACCTTTACAAATTACCCCAGTCCACGCTGGAGGTGAACCAGATAGTGGTACCTCCCCAGCCAGCAAATGATCATCTTGTCCTTCCTCTTCTACTCACGTAAGAAAGGGTTTGACCGAATCCTAGCTCACAGGCCTACTCGAACCATCTGTCGGTTTTGACATCATCTGACAAAATTAATCAGATATAACTGGTAATCTTCCAGAAAATAGCCTCACTTTCTTTGAAGACAGGTACATTACGGCCTGCACTTACCTTTCCATCCCTTCCTCATTGCTATTAGCGCCAAATACCAGCTTTCTCTTAATCAGTTCCCTTCGAACTTTATCCACCACATGGTAGGATATATCAGCTTATGTGAGTTTTATAATGCAGAACCCGATGTAGGCTTCTTCCACTACTGCTTTAGACTTAAAAGCTCTAAGACTTCCTCTTTTTACATAAAATCTAACCAGAAGCCCCACCTCCTGGATAATCTTCCCTCCAACATAAAACATTGGAAAACCTAATTCTTCTTCATACATACCTAAGGTTCTTAGCCTTTTCCTTTCAAACAGATAGAAGAACCAACTATTATCCTAATTGAAATAGGCCAAAAACCATTGTTCCAATGCACGACCTGGCTAGATAATCTTAACATGCATAATTATAACCACATCCTTAGATTACAATCTTATATGCTCGATAACCCCATATATTTTTTCTTTGTCGAATCACTATTCAGAGACTTTAAATCCACCTCCTCCAAGGTGCCTACCAATGAGCCTACCACAACTCCCAAAAAGTAGATGTGTGCAAGGAAGCAAAGGTGGAAAGAGTTGCGAAAGATGCCAAAGTCAAACCTTTACAATTTCTACTTATGTCACCGAATAATCGTACCCAAATTTACCTCGCACATGCCAATGCAGTGGGAGAGAAAAAGAAACATCATGTAAATAATCCACCCTCTTCTCAGAGAATTAAAATCTGAGGTGATGAATGTCCTAAAAACCCCCGGGGATATATCCATGATAGATACAAGTAACATGAAGTAGTTTCTCCATATGCTATTCACTCTGTTGTTTGGTACTAATTACCATAAAGCTTTGAAATATTAAAAGACCAGAATAACTCAATTTTTGATGTGCCACCTTGGCAAGGTTAATAATTAAACCCAAACTCCGGTACTTTTTTTATGAACATCTTTAACCATATCCCTTTATATTACAACTGTTTGCATGTACTGTTACCCTCACCGAGGTGAATGTGCATTACAAATTGAAAAATACTCCCTCCCAAGTGACCAAACTAGAACAACAATTAGATGAGACTCGATCATAATTTGATAAGAAAAACGCCCTAATAGATCAAGGCAAAAAGGTTATAAGTAATGCAAAAGAAGATCTCCAAGTGTTCAAGGCAAATGCATCAACTTCCACCAAGACCACAAAAAAGCTTCAAGATAACCTGAAGTATTTGGAGAATTAGTACGAGGAACTAGCAACATCGCCAGTAGCAAAAAAAGAGGCAGCAAGGAAATAAGGCATCTTAAAAGGTCAGAGGACATTCTCAATAACTGAGATGGGGCAAGACTTTCTAGAGTCCTACCAAGAAAAACTCATAGACAATTACCATATATCAATGACATTTCTACAACGCCTTGTTCTGAGCATCGTGGAGTTCCACTGGACTCTCAACAAAGCAAATGAGCAAATAGTTACTCCAGGATCTCAATGCTTAATTAATAGAGATAGCTCTCTTGCTGGGATGTCGTACCCTTCAATATGGTGAGGGAATACTGATGAGGTAGATTCATTTGAGTGGTGGGGGTTCATGCTGTAGAACGCCATTCGCAAAGCCAACGTAGAGTCTGAGCTAGACCTCCCCATGGTCACGATCGAGCCCATTTACGAGCTAGCCGTATAGAAAATGACCAATTAACTAAATACCAATATTTATGAAGATACGATCGTGGAGAGTGCTCTCCAGTCCTAGATGATCTGCTTGCTTTCTCAAATGAGGCTTCGAAGTGAAGTTCTATTTCCTTTTATGATTTTGAAATCCAATGCAAATGTCATTTATTTATCCGATCTTATTATTGCAACTATAATTCCTCTTAAATATTTAACAATCACTACTTAGTCTGACACCGATCTATTTACATTTAAAATCACGTGTTTGTAAAGGCATATTTGATAGCAATTTATATGCTTAACATGAACTTTTCTTGAATTTTTCCTTGTTTTATATACTTATTGGGAAATATTACGCTTTTGGTATTTTTGGTGTTTTTATAGATAAATGATAGGTTTTTGAGTCTATAGGGAACATAAGAGTTGACATCTTCAGATTAGATAACCAAAGGATGCACAATGAAAGAAGAATGTTGAGAAAAGGCAAAATACGGGAGCTAAGGTAGCCGTATTATGAAGATTTGAAGAGTTTATATTTGATCCATAACTCTCTTACACGTATTCCAATCGAGGTGAATCAAGTATCTACGAAAATATAAGAGACAGAGATACAACATTTATGAAGGAACTTAAGTCTAATTTGGTCCTTTTCAAGGTCAAAACTAGATCAGAAGATGCACCCAAGTTGCCACAATTGCAACTCGGGTACACAAGTGGCAGATCACACTGTATAGAACACCCAACTTGGGACCAACTTACAACTCAGTTTCAGATGAAATTGTGGAGCTATTGAGTATTACCCAACTTAGTACCCGACTTGCAAGTCGGGTGCGAAATGAAAATTAAAGTTTTTAGGGCTATATTCTCAAGGGGTTTTGGACCTTTATAAGTACCCTACACACCTAAACAATAAAGAGAGATAGGAGACAATGTAATACACACACACACACACACACACACATATATATATATATAGAAGGAGAGAGAGAGAGAGAGAGAGAGAGAGAGAGAGGAAATATGGTAGCCCAAGGATAGAGGATTGATGCCCTTCCATCCACAAGACGACAATGCGGAGTTCCCTACGAGTCATCGCGACTCGAAATGGCTCTCCTCTCTTTTATCGTTATTAGATTAAGTTTGTTCATGTGTTTTAAAAATATATTTTTTAACCATGTCTGCCTAAATGCTGTGATTTTGAATATGAGAGTAGATCGGTGATTCAAATTATGATATTATTCATTTGTTAATTATTTATTACACATATTGTTTTTTATCTTATTAATGACTCTGTGTGGGTAATTAGTCACTACTTTGTACTTCATTGCACAATATTGAATCTACACTAACATGATCTAAGGTAATATTTAGGCAATAAGATAGACGACATAGACGGGGAAATAGAAATGTTCATGTATCCAATAGGGAATATTATAATCTTATGAGCCTTTTTTAGCTGAGTTACGTGTGTTGCCTAACTAGGAGTTAACGCTACTTAGTGGTGTACAAACACATGGGTAATTGAGTCTACGTACCTTACATTCCTAACTAAGGAGTAAATTTAGCTTCGCAACTTCCTATATGCTTATACTTAATTAAATATTATTTATAATAAAATATATAAGGAGTTGTCAATCGAGACCATGGCTAGGATCAATATTCTCCTATTATTTTCCAAATTATTTATTTTCTGCTTTGTTTATTTTTATATTATGAATTTTTAAAATTGATATTTAATATATAAATAAAATCAAAATGCTATGATCAAGTTAATCAAGACATAGTCCCAGTGGATACAATATTTTGATAAATTTATAACTTTTGCTGAACCACTACTACTGTTAAACCCCGTATGCATGCAGTGGTAAAATTAAGAGTGACCAAGTTTTTGACGCCATTGCCAGAGACTATTGGATTGATATTTTGATAATTATATAAATATTAGTTTAGACTTGATCTAGGAGTTATTAGTTTTGAATTTTTATTTATTTTGTTATGTTGGTATTCTTGTTTTCTTGTGTGTAGTGCATGTACACCCATTCAAAAAGGGGGATTTATTCCACTTGAGGCAACTACTAGAAAGTCGAAGGTGGCAAAATGAGACATGGAGATGCAAGGCAAAGAACGTGAACAAGGTGACTGTAATAATTCCGAGGATGAACCAATCAAGAAAGAAAGAGCCAAACATGCATGGTAGTTGGTCAAACAAAGAGCACAAGAGGAATTAAAATTGCAATTGGCCGAACAAAAAGCAAGAGAATAAGTTTAAAATGAGAAACAAGCTCAAAACAAGGAGAGTCCACATCATCATACTCATGATAATTTTTGGATTACAACAAACTAAATTTGCGGGGGAATGGCGCACATTCATATTCAAGCTATTTCAAAATCAAGCATTACTTGATTCAAATGGTTTTTGAAGACTAGTTTGGGGGTTTGCCAACTGAAGACTCCTATAAATATCTTACATATATTCTACAATTGTGCGATCTTGTCACAAGATGTCTTCTATCTACCCTTATTTCCTTTGTATTTATTCCTTTTCTTGAGATTGGATTGGCCTTGGCTCGATCCTTTTACAAGAGTTTATCACTCTTTTACAGGCTTTCTTTTTCTAAAAGTGGAGATCACTCTTTCTCTCTTGGAAGAGCTATTTATATATTTTCCCTTGAAAACCTAATGGTCACGGGTCACTTCATGGTTGGTTGCTGAATTACTTTGGCAATAATATACTCAAACCTTAACTATAATCACATATTTGGGCACTGTTCTTTCATACATATAATCCATTCTTACCTTACGTAATCATTATCCAGTCACTTTTACTATCCCAACATTCATGATCAAGTCGGCTTGGCCGAGTCATCTCGGCCACATGTATGTTGTTGATCGAAGATTTCTTAGCACTCTAAGAAATTATCTCCGCAATAGCACGGAGTCGATTGTAGAGCAGTAAGTTTTCCCGAGTCGTGTCTCTCAAGGATAGATATTATCGGCGGTCGGTGTTTTTACTTTCTCTCTTGTTAATCGAATTACACTAATCTAGACTAAGAAGCATTAAGTCATTGGTTTGGTTTGAATTTTATGCTAAAGCTTGAGTTTAAAAGGAGACTTTAATTAAAAATGATTGGGTTTAGGGTGTTCGGTTCGTCTCCACGATCAATCGGTTTTTGCCGAGCACTTAATCCACAATTCGGGGTTGTCAATCCCAAATTATCGATTAAGTATTGGGGTCGTCAATCCCAATTATCAACAAACTCCGATTAATGGTTCTAAACTAACTTAAACCCTAAACCCGTAATTTCTAAACAAGTTGCATCAAATGTAAATTAAAGCTTGCTTGAAAGTAATTAATTTTAATAACATTAATTAAAACTAATTAACAATATTGCATAAATTAAAATCTACTAAACTAAGAAGGCTTGCAATTGAAGAGAAGACATGGAGGGAAACTAAAAGCTTTAAATTTAAAGAAGTCAAAAGCATTAAATATGAGACAAGACAAATTTACCAAAGAGGAAAAGTTCATTCATCTTTCAAAGTCCAAAATCTTGTCTATCTAAAAGAGGTAAAAAGCTTGAAATTGAAAGCATCCATGGAGTTTTGCAAGAAAAAGAGAACAACAAGCTAGGGAATGAAAAGGGGAAATTGAAATGCAAAGAACAACAACACAAACTAAATCAAAAAACCAACACAACTTCAATAACAACAATCAACAATAACAACACAAGAAGGTAAGGGAGAGAAAACTACCAATTGCATTACACACCAAACAAGAACTCAAGCAACCAAGAACCACAAGTGAAGGATATGTCACCTTCTCCCACAKTTGCTAAGAACACCTAAACCTAACTACACTAACTACTAAACTAGCTAAACTACATTAACTAAGGATTTAAACTAGGGTTTATTATGCAAGAGTAAAGGAAATGCTTGGAGGAAATGGAGCAAGCCCCAAATTCCACCAAGGAAGGGTTAGATAAGGTTGGAGAGAGCTGGTTTCTATTTATATAAAAACGCAGGGGCAAAATCATCAAAATGGGTTAAAAACCACAAAAATCCTGCGTTGCAGTCGATCGACTGTCAGTCGGTCAACTGAAAGCTGTCGATCGACTGCTTCTTCCTCAAAATACCAAAATTTTTGTCCATCAGTTGATCTGGAGTTGTCCAGTCGATCGAATAGACGAAATCCAGTCGATCGACTGGGATGGCTGCATCCGGCTCGATTTCTCATTTCCGCTCTAAACGTCCGTCGGCTGTCGCTCCTCATTCGCACTGTGTTCCCTTGATTTTCCATTCCAATCCGAGTGGAGTGGGATGCCTTAAGCTTGCGCGAGACCGCTTTGGTCATCCTACGGCCATAAATACAAAAACGAGTAAAAATATACAAAAAACTAATAAAACCCGCACAGAAGTTACAAAAACCTAAAACTAACAAAATAGGCCAAAATGACTCCTAATACCCATAAATGCAAGCAAAACACTCGCGAATGTGACACAAAAAGGTAACAAAAAATGTGTACAAAAAAGTATAAATCAGTTGTCATGGGCGGCACAATGCGGGTTACTAGTTCAGCCGCATATCTTGCATATAGAGAATTTTGGCATGGCTAAATGCATAACTCGATGATTGGGGTTGTATCTCATATTGTGCATAAATCAGGCCGGTTCATCTAGATGTCTAATTTGATGATTGGGGCGGCATCATATCTTGTGCATAAGCCAGGTCAGCTAGAGCATGATGCATCTACTATGTGTGGTGTTGTGTCATTGTTGGCCCAAGTAATAAATGTCTGCTCAGCCAACTTTGCGCATCATGATTGGCTCGGTGGTTTGGTTGGCTCATCCACCCTTGAAATGGTAGCACGGATGATTGATTCAAGCTTTTGTGTTGCCTACTTATGAAAATTTGTCAAAAGATCAATAGCTTGCCCGCTAGAGAACGGGGTCGCGCGTAGTTTTGTCAACTTGACTCGAGTCGTCTCTCGAGGAACATACATCGGAATTTTAAATAGTTTGTTCAACACAATAACACATACAAATTGGGGGGGGGGGGGGGGGTTGATTGTTTTGATTATCTAGGAATTTAAAATGCATGAACGATAATTAAAACTAAGTATTTTAATTCAGCAACTCAAACATATAAACTAGAAAAATTAATCAAAGAACTTTTGAACAAGATCAACTAGCATAAACGAACATCAATTATCTAGAACACAATGTAAACGAAATGAATTAACAAACAAGAATAATAACCAAGCATTAATTAAACTAAAGATTGCGAATTTAATACCAAAAGTATCTAGGGTTCTAAGCATGAAACAATTCAAAAACAATTATTGAAAGCAGCTACTTAATTGCATAAATTAAACTACGAAAACGAATAAAGGGTTTAGAGTACTTATTAAACTAGAAAGCATAGTAAATTCCCCAGCTAATCCGGAGAGGTGGGTTGACCTTGGTCGAAGAACGAATCACGAACGGACGGTTTGAGCTTAGCGATCCTCGAATCTTCGATCTTAATCAATTGTTGTTATATGGATGTGGATGGTGTTATTCTTGAACCCAAAGATCGAATATTCAGAGTATGGTGATAGGTCTCTCCTTTTGGGACGGACTTAGAAGGGTTTATATAGTTTTCCCTTAACTTGGAGTATAAGAAACCCTAAAATCCCGATTCTGGGCCGCCGCGTCGGCGGTGTGTCGACTGACGCGTGCCGGTGCTTGGCACTGCCGCTGCCTGGGTGTGCGCATTGGCTGGGTGGGTGCATCGACTGACGTGGTCATGGATCGACGCCTCAGAGAATTGCATTGACAGTGCGTCGACTGACGCTCCTTCAGTCGACGCTTCAGCAAGTTGCGTCGACGGTGCGTCAATTGACGCTCCTTCAGTCGACGCTTCAGCAAGTTGCGTCGACAGTGCGTCGGCCCTGCGTCAACTGACGCGGATCATGGCTCGCGTTGACAGAGCGTCGACGCTCGCGTCAGTCGACGCGATAGAGCATCTTCCTCAATTTCTCTATCTTTTTGCTACTCATTCACCGGAAAGCTCGTTCTCCATTTATTGAACATCAATGTCATCGAATTACGCGCCGAACTCTTCTGATTACTTAGCTGTAAGGTGAAAAATAACAAAATATCACCTAATTGCATCAATTACGATCAAAATACGGTAAAATAAGCTGAGAGTACAAATATACGAATTAGAGCTTAAACTACCCAACTTATACCAAAAACAATAAGAAAAACAAGTTATAATACTAATAAAAATAAGGACAAATATGTGATAATCAACTACCCCACGCTTATTTGGTTTGTTCGTCCTCAAACGAACGATAGATTCAAAGTACAGCAAGAAATGAAAATCAGTCCAAGCAATGAGTCGTGCTATGCTACTTAAATAATTTTGAAAATATAGGTACATGCAATGCAGCTTCAAACACTCCACCCGTATTACATTGTCGCTTCAAAATCGAATTCATGCATCCTCACAAAAGGGAAATATATAGGGGTGTACGCTCAAGCACTCGAGTATTTTCTGCATAGGACGTGTATACGCTCAAATCATACAAATACAAGCACAATAAACAAGCACCGAAAATCAGTCTCTTTTCAATCGCAAATTAAGTGTGTTATCGAACAAAGAATCGTAAAAGGTCTTTTCGGGTTGTAATGTAAGGCTTTTTGGATGGGTATGAAATATATAAGTCGTGTGGCTAACTCACGATCTAACGTGATCAATAACTCACCAAACCTATTCTAATCAAGGACCAATACGCTTCACCTCGTTCAAAGATAAAAACCTCATTAAACACTCATAACGTAGCCTTTAAACTTAGGCTATTTCCCAACTCGTAACTCTAAACCGACTTTTGCTCGAACCACTTAAACAAAATTGAAGCTCATAACACGCTTCTTACACAACTCATGCCTTCTAACAATAGGCTCATAAAATAAAATAAATAATAAACACAAGCCTTTATTAGCGCGTAGGCAATGACTAACACAATTCACCATCCTTCTTATTTTCTTTTTKTRTTTTTTTTATCCCCCTCTAATTKTGTTTTATGGGGTCTTTCRTTTWTTCTTTTTATTGAAGGATGYTGATCCTTTATTACAAAAATTCATAAATCCCTAGTAAAAACTCCAAAACACTAATAACCAATAAAAATACTAACTCCTACCCCACGCTTTTAATGGGTTGTAGGGGTCGACTCAAATATCACTCATGGCTAATCTAAATGGATTATTTGGCTATGATTGGCTCATTCATAATTTTTAGTGGCTAAAAATTTATGGACATGGCCGGAATAGGGTTTTTTCTGTGCCTTAACCTCATGTTCAAAGTCAACTACACACAGCAGTTTCAAAGAGATATCAAGACTGAAACTTATTCAAGCACATGCAATGATGATAATCACTCAGGCTACTCACAGGATTTTTGCATGAAAAAGTTTTTCAAAAATATATCAAGACTGAAACTTATTCAAGCACATGCAATGATGATAATCACTCAGGCTACTCACTGGCACTTTGCATGAAAAAGTTTTGAATTGACGTTGTTTTTTAAGGTTTTGCGAAATCAATTGCGTCCAAGTACCATTTTACAATATATAAATAATAATCTTGAAGAATATATTCACTTATGTACGCTCAAAGACAAAAACATTAAATCATATATAGCTAGCTTCGACAGGCATGCCATACAAACACAATTTAGCGCAGAAATAGCTAATAATCACGTAAAACTTTTAAAAACTGCACACAAATTTTCAATCATACTCAACCATCCATTACTCAACCATCCCCCCCTCTTAAAAACTCGGCAATCCCCTGATTGCCATAAGGAGAAACAAATCAAAAGAGGATAGGAGTAGGAAAAACGTCCCTGGAAATTTGTTGGTCGAATCTCCCCAATTGAAGTGGTGCAATTTCCGTTGTCTAGGGTCTCGTGGTTGGATTCGTCCTAGAAAAATAAAACAAATAACAAAAACAACTATGATTGTGATCAATTGCCATGCGCAAGTGCCCGGTGCACATCTTTTGGGATTTGAAATGGCCAGACTGTGGCTCAACGTCGTAAGTGGCTGGATTGTAGCTTATCGTTATCCCTGATTGCTGCGGCTAACGGTAGGTTCAGTGGTTGATCATCATTATTAACGCCTCGAGTGGAACTAGCGGCAAGGCCTTGCGGTAGCGAGCTACTGCTATAACCGTCAGTTGTCCAGAATAAGCGATTCTATCGTATTTTCTGCACATCAATACACACATAAACGTACCACGGCAATTGACACAATATAAAAACAGAAATAAAATAAAGAAAATAAGGAAAATAAAATGAAAACTAACTATCGCTTGGGTTGCCTCCCAAGAAGCGCAACATTTAATGTCCTATGCTCGACGTGATTCCATGCGATTAATTTTTAGCCCGTGGGGGCCCCCACTAATTCTTCTTTATCACGATCGCGATTCAGCCCATGTTCCTTGTAGAAAGGTTTGATTCTATGCTTGAGGACTTGGAATCTCGACTTCTTACTCTCATCGTATAGAGTGGCAACTCCGTACTCATCCATTTCCGTTATCATAAATGGGCCACTCCATCCGGCCTTGAAATTGGTCAGTTCAAATTTACGTTCGAAATTGTAGAGCATTAGTTGACCAACCTCGATTTTTGTATCATGAATCTTCTTGTCATAAACCTCGCTCGACGTCTTCTTCTTCGTCGTCCAATCCTTGCTAAGCGCCTCACCTTTGTTCTTTGCACGTTTAAAATTCTTGTAAGGGCCGAGGGAAACATATCTCGAATGATTATGCGATGGCTTCGCCTCCTCTCTAAACTTTGAATGATTTGGTTTTGACTCCACTTTTGGCCCGATTTTAGGTACGTTGCTCTCTTTGCATAACTCGGTACCACAACCAGCAATTCCATCTATGATTTTTCCTATGTCGATCCCCAACAATTCGACCAATTCCTCCCCTCTCAAATGCTCCTCGTCATCCTCGCCGTCAAACTTGTCTATAGTGGTAATTCTTTGGAGATCATGGACGCAAGAATCGATAAGATCTACGAATGAACATTCATCTTGCATAAGTGGTGAAGGAGTGTTATGGATTTCATGAAGTGAAAACGTCACTGACTCCCCTAAGACGGACATGGTCATCCTTCCTTTGTTCACATCTATTAAAGTATGAGAAGTGGACATAAATGGTCGACCCAGCAGAATAGTATGCTCCGTGCCTTCTTTTGGAACTTCGCCGACATCAAGTGACGAAATCAACTAAAATTACAAGTTTGCCGACTTGAACTAATACATCTTCAAATATCCCAAGCGGTTGTCTAATTGATCGATCCGCCATTTGTAGTCGCATCGTAGTCGGCCTCATTGTTCCAAGGTCAAATTCTTTATATAGTGAGTACGGCATCAAATTGATCCCTGCACCAAGGTCGAGCATTCCACGTGCCGTTTGCCCCTTTCCTAAGGCAATAGTTATGCAAAAACTCCCTGGGTCTTTCTCCTTTTTGGGTAGCGGACCCTTGCATATGGCGCTCACCACTTTGGTTAATTCTACTTGTTGTGTCGTCTCCATTCGCCGTTCTCTCGCGACTAACTCCTTGAAAAATTTAACGTATGCGGGCATCGTCTTTATCACATCTAGTAAGGGGAGATTAACGTTCACGTTTTTCATTAAATTGTACAACTCCATAAGCTTCTTGTTTTCTTTCGCCGGACGAAGTCGACTTGGAAAGGGAACATGATCATAACTAGTCAAATTCTTTGGATGGTCAGATGATGAATTGTTCCTCCTTTTTAACGCTCCCGGCACATATGGATTGGTCGATTTATGCATAAGATCGGTCGGTTTGGTTGCATCTTCTTGAAATTGGGTCTCGACTTTCTCCGTGCCTTCTTCCTTTTCTAACTCTATGCCATTATCGATCTCCTTTCCACTTCTTAGCACATGAACAGCCGAGGCGTGTTCCATTTGGCTCGGAAACTTATTTTTCTCCTTCGACAATGTTGCAACAGTCGCGGACAATTGTCCTATAATCATATCCGAATGTCGTTGCCCTTGTTGCACAGCCTTAACAAGCTCATGACCTTGCT
>BMAC01000088.1:378560-391794 GCA_014905375.1 Phtheirospermum japonicum
TTGGCTTCCGTCGCTGTCAAATACCCAAAATCTCCTCCAGCCGCCATTTCGACGTTATTTTTATAAGAGTCTAAAAGGCCTTCGTAAAACAACTGATTCACCATTCCCGGAGAATTGTGATGATGTGGGCAAGCCTGCAACAAAGATTTGAAACGTTCCCATGCTTCGTGAAGCAGCTCCCCATCTTGTTGGACAAATTTGGCTATTTATCTCCTAATGTGGCCCATCGTCTGTGTTGAGTAATACTGATTAATGAATTTGTCGCTCACCATGGGCCAGTCAGTCAGAGATCTTGGTTCTAGTGAAAGTAGCCAAGATTTGGCTTTATCCTTCATGCAGCTAGGGAAACACACCATTTAAAGGTCTTCGTGATGAAGTCCCGGAGATGGAATCCTACTAACTTCAGCATAAAACTCTTTGAGGGAAGTCAAAGGATCTTCATTGGTGAGGCCGTGAAATGTCAGGAGGTTGTTGATGATATGAGGTTTCAACTCGAAGTCTCTCGTAGTTCTACCCAACACAATTGCAGAACTATAGGAACCCACTTGAGGAGTCGTGAACTCTCTTTGTCTTGGTTCGCGCGCCTCCCGTTGGTATCTTTCTTGGTTATCCGGCCTCGCGTAGTTTCTATCATATTCGTTCCTCTCATTGTAGTTGTCGTTCGAGCCATTCGTTAATCCGCTCATCGCCATGGTAAGATCTCTCGGAATAGTCGTCCGGAATGTAGCGGTGGCGATTCCTATCTCCTCTTCCTTGGCCATCATTCTGGTCCATCACGTTTCGTTGAATATTTTCCCAGTACTCCTGAGGTTGTACCGGTCCGTCGGGATGAATTGGCTCACTCCCGTACCCATTTCTTTATTGCACGGGTGGATGCCTTGGCGGTTGATTGTCCTCGTTGTTGTGGGCATGGTTGTCTAGTCGCAACATCGTTTCCGAAATCGGATCACAAGTAAAATCAGTCGTGGCAGACGATTCACTTATGGATGAGTGAGGAGGTCTCACTTGATTTGAACGATGAACGTTGTCGATGAGTGGTGCAAGTTCGAGCCTAAGCGATCTACGACCTTACATGAACTTAACAGCAAATTAAACGTATCGACTAGAGAAAATAATTATAAAAATAAACGGCTAAATCAAAATAAAATAAAAAGAAATGAACAAACATATTTTTGAAAACCTTTGTATATTCCCCGGCAACGGCACAAATTTTCGATTCAAGCTTTTGTGTTGACTACTTATGAAAATTTGTCAAAAGATTAATAGCTTGCCCGCAAGAGAACGGGGTCGCGCGTAGTTTTGGCAACTTGACTCGAGTCGTCTCTCGAGGAACATACAATCAGAATTTTAAATATTTTGTTCAACAGAATAACGCATACAAATTAAAGGGTTGGGGTGGGGTGGGGGGTTGATTGTTTTTATTATCTAGTAATTGAAATGCATGAACCAAAATACTAAGTACTCTACTTCAGCAACTCAAACATATAAACTAGAGAAATTAATCTAAGAACTTTTGAACAAGATCAACTAGCATAAACGAACATCAATTATCTAGAACGCAATGTAAACGAAATAAATTAACTAACAAGAATAATAACCAAGCATTAATTAAACTAAAGATTACGAATTTAATACCAAAAGTATCTAGGGTTCTAAACATGAAACAATTCAAAAACAATTATTGAAAGCAGCTACTTAATTGCATAAATTAAACTACGAAAATGAATAAAGGGTTTAGAGTACTTATTAAACTAGAAAGCGTAGTAAATTTCCCAGCTAATCCGGAGAGGTGGGTTGACCTTGGTCGAAGAACGAATCACCAACGGACGGTTTGAGCTTAGCGATCCTCGAATCTTCGATCTTAATCAATTATTGTTATATGGATGTGGATGGTGTTATTCTTGAACCCAAAGATCGAATATTCAGAGTATGGTGATAGGTCTCTCCTTTTGGGATGTACTTAGAAGGGTTTATATAGTTTTCCCTTAAGTTGGAGCATAAGAAACCCTAAAATCCCAATTCTGGGCCGTCGCGTCGATGGTGCATTGACTGATGCGTGCCGGTGCTCGGCGCTGTCGCTGCCTGGGTGTGCGCGTCGGATGGGCGAGTGCGTCGACTGTCGCGGTCATGAATTGACGCCTCAGAGAATTGCGTCGACAGTGCGTCGACTGATGCTCCTTCAGTCGACGCTTCAGCAAGTTGCGTCGACGGTGCGTCAACTGACGCTTCTTCAGTCGACGCTTCAGCAAGTTGCGTTGGCCCTGCGTCGATTGACGCGGATCATGGCTCGCGTCGACGGAGCATTGACGCTCGCGTCAGTCGATGCGACAGAGCGTCTTCCTCAGTTTCTCTATCTTTTTGCTACTCGTTCACCGGAAATCTCGTTCTCCATTTATTGAACATCAATGTCATCTACGCACCGAACTCTTCTGGTTACTTAGCTGTAAGGTGAAAAACAATGAAATATCACCTAATTGCATCAATTACGATCAAAATACGGTAAAATAAGCTGAGAGTACAAATATACGAATTAGAGCTTAAACTACCCAACTTATACCAAAAATAATAAGAAAAACAAGCTATAATACTAATAAAAATAAGGACAAATATGTGCTAATCAATGATCTGATCAGGGATCACATCTTATACGGGGCAGGTTAGATGTTGCGTAAACCGGTTGGTGCCCAAGTGTTGTTTGTTCGGACGCATGTGTTATAAAATGTGCCTGATGCCATATCTAAGTAGCTCAACCCTCGTGCTGGTCAACTAAGCCATGACACGTTTACTATGAGCGGTGTTGTGTTGTTATTGACCAAAGTGATGTATGACTACTCGGTTGAGTTTACGCTTCCTAGTTGGCTCCACCACCCAGGCGATGGTGGTGCGGATAATCTTCAGGGCACACATCTTGTGTGGGGTAGGGCAACTATTGTGTATTCTGGTTTGTGCCCAAGTGTGGTTTGTTCATCCGCATGTGTTAGAAGACATGCTCGATGTCGTAGCTAAGTAGCTCAGCCCTCGTACAGGTCAAGTTGGATTATTTACCAGCTCAGCTTCAAGAGTAGATCGCTCATCAAGGTGATTCGGCAACCCACATGACTGATAAGGGCGAGATAAATTAGCTCGCATGTGTAGGTCAACTCGGCAAGGTTCCCAACCTGAGGAGTTGATCGACACCTTGTGCGAGTGGGTTTGACATAGCCGACAGCGTGGCTTGGCAACCTGTGAGTTAGGTTAGCCTCGTGTGTGGTTTGAATCAAATGCTTATGTCAGTAGATGTGCCCAATATAAAAGTTAAGTGGCTCAGTACTCATGCAGTCTGGCCTAAAGTGAGCTCGGCTAGGTCTTTTGGGTAGTGGTGACCAGTTGTTCTATGCGTGTCAATACCCAGCTAGCTTGGCTTGGATAGTTGAGCATAGTTCACCCAAAACTGTCAATGCGGGCTCTTTTTATCTAGTTTAACTCACCTCGAAGGTCTATTTTTTATAAGCTCAGCCCATGTGTGGTCCTAAATTTGTCCACGTGTCTAGTATTTGTATGTGTGGTCTTCAAGGTAAGGTCCACTATTAATATGCCCCTAAGCGTAGAATTCGATTGAAGTGTTCAAGTTCGAACTCATAGTTGAATAGGTCAACCTTGAAAGTCACAATTAGTGTTGTGTTGATGATCGGTCTTATAATTACTTGGGGAACTATTGTGAGCTCGACTATCATCATTAGTTTAGTAGGCCCATCTTGTCTCGATTTGGTTTTTCTTCCTCAGCATTACTCATAGAATACCTTCTTAAAAGAGGTTAACATAATCTCCTGGTCTGCACCTAGTGAACCTAGGTGGTGGGTCACCAATTCGACCGCTTGTGGGTTGTGGGTTGCCTTCTTCTTAGATTATGGTTGGCCAACTTCTTATAGGTCACCCGTAGATAACTTTCTTGAAGAACTTTCATGGAAGAGATCAACCCCTTGTGGGTGGCATTATGTTTGAACTTGACAAGCAAATTCATAATATCCCATTTGTAAATAACTTGATGATAGGTACATCATGGATGAGCTTTAGATCGACCACCGGTAGACTTTAACTCGGCCATTTTGTTTTGGGAATTTTTTTCAAAAGTGTTTTTAGCTGATTTAGTGTCTCTGAAAAACTTATTGGTGCTTTCTTGGACTTTAGGTAGCTTGGAAATTTTTATTAAAGGATCCTAAATGTTTCTTGAGTTGTCTTATTATCTTTTGAGAATCTTGTTAAGATTGGCTAAGCAGCTCAATCATTTTGTAACTTATGCTCTTTTTGAAGTGCTTTGAGTTGGCTTAATATTTTTTGAAAAAAATTATATTAGTTTCAGCTCCTCATGGACTGAGGTCTTTCTATCAGGGTCGGCTCTCCAGATCTAAGGTAACCACCACCACCACCCCTCTCTTTTTGGTGCTTACCTACCCGTGAGTTGAGGTCAACGTGAGGAATCAGCTTCTTATGAAAACTTTGAATATATTCAAAGTGCCTTGAGTTGGCTTTGAAAAAGCGTATTTTGGGTACCAACCTACCCGTGAGCTGAGTTTGATGCGAGGAATCAGTTCCTAGTAGGAATTTAGAATTTATTCAAAGTGCCTTGTGTTGGCTTTTTCTTTGAAAAGACTTTTTTTTGGTCCCAACCTGCCCGTGAGCTAAGGTCGACACGAGGAATTAGGTCCTCATGAGAATTTAGAATTTCTTCTGAGTGCCTTGTGTTAGCTTTTTCTTAGAAAAGAAATCGATGCCAAACTGCCCGTGAGATGAGGTCGACACGAGGAAGCATTTTTTCTTTAAAAATATTTTTTTTTTGGGTATTGAACTGCCTGTGAGCTAAGGACGAGCAGGGGAATCAGCTCCTCATGAATAAGGTTAGCTCCCCCATTTTTTAAGTGCCTTGAGTTGGCTGATTACCTTAGGTCGACTCAATACCTTAAGTTGTCTTAATGCCTAGTACGGCTAGTGCCTTTAATTAGCTTGATGTCGTAGGTCGGCTTTATGCTTTTCAAAGGCATTAGTCGCCTTAAGGCATCAAGCTAATCAAAACATCAAGTCGACCTGAGGTCTTTAAGTCAATAAAAGGTGTTGGAGTGATCTAAAGTCTTTAAGCCAGTAAAAGGTGTCAAGATAACCTAAGGCATCAAGCCAAAGGCACTAGCTAAACTAAGATATTAAGACAATAAAATTTGTCGAGCCAACGAAAGTCATTAATCTAATTAAAGGCATCGAGCCGACCTGAGGCATCAAGACAAAGACAATAACTAAACTAAGGCATTAAGCTAATCAAAGGCATCGAACCAACCAAATGCATTAAGCCAATCAAAAGTTTAAAGTCGACCTAAGGCATCGAGTATTTTGATGAGCTCGGCCATGTTGACTAGTCGGTCATGTTGATTGGCTCAATCATGTTTATCATCAAGGTGGAGTTTCTCAAACTCTTTTCATTTCTTGAAGCTTTGGTCTTGTGAAAATGTGATGATCATAGCTAACATGTTTTGTTTGGAGGCTATATAAGATACGGCTAGAGCTAGGAACTCTTGAAAAGATTTGGGTCTTGTTGGTTATGTATCTAATTGAAAAGACAATTATCTGATAACTCGTTTTGTGCCGAGATGAGCAGGGCTTTGTCGCCACATGTTTGTCTCAGAGATTTGTCTATTTGCTCCAGGTCGAGCTCATTAAGGTTGTACTGAATAATCTTCTTCTGATAAATTTTTCCAGGATTCTTATCTCTAATGGACTCATGATGAATGTGGAGATGATGAGCCATTTTTCAACACATAGCCCATAAATTTAAGAAAAATTAGTTTATAGCTTCTCAAAATGAACAAACCGAAAAAAAGTGAGCAGACGAGCTAGTTTTCAGCTCCTCATAATGAAAACTTTGAATAAACTTGAGAGCTAAAAAGTTGACGTTTAGCTCCTCAAAATGAAAAAAATTAAACAACCTTGAGAGCTAGTGCTCGGCTCCTCAAAATGAAAAGATTGGAAAAAATTTAGTAGGGGAGCTAAGGTTGAGCTCCTTGGAATGAAAAAAAAAACAGCATGAGAGTTAGTGCTCGACTCCTAAGAATGAGAAAATTGAAAAAGATTTAAGATTTGGTGAACTGATGATGAGCTCCTCAAAATGGAAAAATTGAAACACCTTGAGAGATGGAGAGTTAGTGCTTAACTCCTCAAAATAAAATAAAATAAAAGAAAAAAGAAAAGAAAAAGTTCGAGGGCTGAGGAGCTAATGTTCATCTCATGAAAATTAAAAAAAGGGAAAAACTCGAGAGTTGAAGAGCTAAACAAATGTGATGGTGGAGTACTAAAGGTCTGTTGAGCCATTTTATGGAAGATGTTCATTGCAAGGTCTTCCTCTAGTGTAATTCTATTTAAGCAAAATGTGCTCTACTGCAGAAACAGCTTTTTACGGCGGCTCTTTTCAGTCATTTACGGCGGTTCTGAAACCACCGTAGAAAGCAATGTCATTGTTTTTTTCGGCAGTTCTTCTTGAACCACTGTAAATAGTGGCGCTTTTTACGGAGGTTCAAGAACCGCCGTAAAAAACAACAACACTTCTTCTATGGCGATTCTTGAGAAATACCTTCTAAAAAGTCTATATTCTAGAATGGACATTTTACGGTGGTTCTTAAAAATACCTTATGGTCAGCAGCTCTTCAGCTCCTCAGGTTGGCAATTCAACTCGACGGATGATTAAGAACTGAGCGCGCCATGCACATGGTGTCAGAGCGTGTTCTAACCGGTAGCTCTTCAGCTCCTCAAGTTGGCAGCTCGACGGTGACTAGTCGGCGTTGCCACATCACGCCAGAGGAAACCGTCCTAGTCAGTGGTGACTCGTCAGGTCAGCAGCTCGGTGAGTCCAGCTCGACGGTGATTGGTCGGTGGTGCCACGTCTTGTGGCGGAAGAAACCATCCTGGTCGGTGGTGATATTTCAGCTCGACATCTCCGCTAGTGTTGCTCGGGGTGACTGATCGGAGGTGGTGCCATGCTTCGTGTCGAAAGAAACCATCCTGGTCGACAGTGATATTTTAGCTCGGCAAGTGCTGCTCAGTAGTGACTGGTCGGCGGTTCCATGCATCGCATCGAAAGAAATTATCCTAGTCGACGACAGTATTTCAGGTCAGCTATTCCCAGATTAATCGGGCCCTGTTCAGTTCTTTGTTAAGATCTGTTCAGCTTGTCAATCCGGTCGGGAATTGACCTATCCGAATTAGTCCGGCTTGGTTTTTCCATTGAGGTCTTCGGGACAATATCAACCATCAACAGATATAGCCGATGGTTTTGGTGAAGGTTCAAAACCATCCATTGCTACGATATTTATGTGAAGGAGGTAAGGGCAAATCGTCTTAATTTTCTTCTAAAATACTTTATGGTAAAAATGGATGAAAAAAATATACCTAATGACTAAAAAAGAGATGAGTGTCTAGTTTTTATTTATTAATCATTTTCCTTATTTTAACAATTCATCCCCGTTATCCTCCATAAAGATTAGTACATGCGGATGTTGCACAATTATTTACTTTATTACATATGAGATTCTTCATGATTAACTAATAATAATGACCGGATCTAGAATGATGTATAATAATAATGGGACCTAAATGCAAATATATCAACGAATAATAGTTCTATTCATTTCTTCCTTATTTCCCACTAATTCAGTCTTAACAAAAACAAAATCATGGCTTAAATTGTTAAATAATAACCTTAAAAAAATAACAAACTTTAAAACATGTGTAATATAATAACTATATATATATTTCAGTTGAAGTCATTTTCTTAAATTCACTTTTTGCAATCATATCAATGAACAAAGACGTGCAGAACTTCAGTAAGAGCATCTCCATCAACCCTATAAAATAGCGTTGGACGTTAATTTAGACCAGATAAAATGCTCTAACAGTGCGTTAAATTCTGCGGTATTTTGGTGAAGGTATACAGTGTAGCGCCAGAAATAGCGTTGCACTATTTCTGGCTATTTTTTTTTAATTTAATATAATATTTATATTTATATCTTTTTTATGTAATATATATTTTTTTTAATTTAATGTAATATATATATTATATATATATTATATATATAGTATATATTATATATATATATATATATATATCCTTTTTTATGTTATCTTTTTTTTTTTGTAATATATATTGTTTTTAATTTAATGTAATATATATTTAATGTATATATATATATATATATATATATATATATATATATATTTTATTATGTTATATTTTTATGTAATATATATATATATATATATTATATTATATAATATATATTGTTTTTAATTTAATATAATAATAATAATATAAAAATATATTATTTATTTAATAATACCTTACAAAATAATATAAGATTGAGAAAAATTAGAAATAAAGAATATACTGGAATATTCATTTTTAGTGCAAAATTTAGTGCAAACTGTTGGAGTTGTTGTGCACATTTTGCACTATTTTAGTTTAGATTCTGCTGTAAAATAGTGCAAACTGCTGCAGATGGCCTAATATGTACACTACACAAGATAGTTTTCTACCCTATAAAAGTTGAAAATTTTATTTAAAAAAGATAATGAAAGAAAAAGAAAAAGAAGAAGAGGAATATGAAAACACGAACCGTGAACCCCTTCCAATCTTGAGTTTTCTCCAACTTCTTTGCGTGAAACCATAACACAAACTCGGTTCTAGGCTCCATTTATTAGACATTCAATCTCTTCTCTAGACTTCTCATGGAATCTTAACACGAACTCAATTTTAGTCCAAAATATTTCAACATAACCCTTTAACAAAATCCATTAAACAGAAAGAAAAGAGACATAGAAGTAGAAGATTATGTAAGCCATGAATTGTGAGCCCCTTCCAAACTTTGGTTTTCTATAATTATTCTCACTTGGGAATTAACGAAACACCAATTTCAAGCTTAAACTATTAAACATAAACCTTGAAGAGAAGAAGAAAAATAACAACCAAAAAAATAAAAATAAATAAACAGAACCTCATACAAAAAAAATAAGAAAAAACTCAAAATTATTAAAAGAGAGAGAGAGAGAAGAAGATGAAAATAAAAATGAAATGGGGCATAAAGAAAAGTCCAAAAGAGAGATTTGATACAAAACCTTCACATGGGTTAGGTCTATACATTGAGACAATCAAATCTGAATTGGCATCATTAATTAAACCGAAAAAAAAGGAAAAATGAAAAGAATATATAGTCCAATTAGATAACACCACAAGTCATCTTCAACCTTGTTGAGGAATTTATTCTTGGCAATAATTCRTATTTTGTTATTTGCCTTTCTTGGGCACAAAATAAGTTAGGAGATTAGATTTAGGAATATATTGTGTTTCCTAGTTTATGTTACTTTATTAGTTTCCTAGATTGTGTTTAGGATTTGTTTTGTCTTGTTTACCAAGTTTAGGATTCTAGGATTGTCTATTTAAGACAAGAGAATCCTAAAACTTGACTAGAACTTTTACGCACGGGATTTCAAGGAAGAAGACGAACGACGCAAGGAAGAAGACGCGGAGCAAGAAGAAGAACACGAAGACTACTTGGAGCCATTGTTCGATATTGACAAGTTATTTGAAGTTGCGTGACCAACGGAGAAGAGCTTGGTCAACCTAGGCGACAAGTATTTAGTATCATGTGTTTTGATACTTTAGTTTTTATATATTACTTAATATTTTTGTATTGATCGAAAAACAAGAAAGTAATATAGTTTTTGGGTTTGTACACCCAAGTTCACAAGTACTTTTACTTGTGAACTGAATTTGTTATATCGTGTTCTTAAGTTTTATTTCCGCTGCATATTTTTATTTTACTCTAGTCGATGTTGGTAGACAGTGTTGTTTAACATTGTTAACAACATCGTAAATCTGATACTTATTTTCAAAACCATAGACCTTCAAATTTTACAATTGGCATCTAGAGCAAGTTACTTAACCTTTTAAGTACTGATCCTTATTTTTAGGTACTATGGATGCTCAAGGCAACCCGAGGCCTCCAATCCTCAATGGAGGAAACTACTCTCTCTGGAAACAGAGAATGCGTTGGCACTTAAAAAGCATTGACGAACGTGTGTGGAAAACCGTCCTTCTTGGATGGGAAAAACCACGTGTTACTGATGGTGAAGGCGACACCTTTCCCAAAAGGAAGTAGATTGGACTCCTGAAGAAGCAGCTGCTGCAAACTGGAATTCCAAATGCATCAATACCTTGTGTAGCTATGTAGATGAAAGCTACTATCGAGTCATCAAGAATTACGAGTCAGCAAAGGATGCATGGGATGCACTCCAAAGTGTGTGTGAAGGAACTGCGAGCGTGAAGAATCAAGGCTGAGAATGTTGATGTCCACTTTCGAAGCGATGAGAATGGATGAGAAGGAGTCGATCATGGACTACGCCATGAGATTGTCAAACGTCACAGTCGAGTGCAGAGAGCTTGGTGAGGCAATAACAAACTCTCGTCTTGTAGGAAAACTGCTGAGATCTATTACGAAGAAATACAATATGAAGGTGGTTGCCATAGAAGAATCTAAATATGTTGATAACATTGAGTTCAACACCTTAGTTGGAAACCTTAAGCAGTATGAGATAGAAAACCTTGGTTCCAACTCAAGAGAGAAGAACGTTGCCTTTTCTTCCGATACTAATCCAGACAACGATGAAGAAGAAGAGGAGTTTGATTTCAATGGAATTCTGAAAAAGATGGAATCCACTACGCTTTGTGAAGACGAATTGTCGTTTGTTACCCAACATTTCAACAGTTTCTTGAAGAAGAAGAAGAAGAATAGTCTTGGAGGTTCAAATACGAAGACCAGGCCACAGGTGTCCACGCCAAAATTCACTGGACGCACTCTTCCCAGATCTTAGTCCACATCTTCAATTCCAAACGCATCCAACCCCAAGAGACCACTCAGTGAAGTGCAGTGTCATGAATGTAAAGGTTGGGGACACTACAAAAATGAATGTCCTAACACTCTTAGGAAGAAAAGCATGGTTGATACTGATTTCACTGAGGATGTCGATGATTACGAGACAACTGAACCTGTTCCATCCTTATTTACTCATGTTGTTTGGGACAACGATGTCCATGTTGATAACATTGAAACCAACATTGTGTGCTTGAATGTTGAAACTACTGATTATCATAAGGAGTACGAGCTGCTGAGTGTTGAGCACCAGCAACTGTTTGTCAGTTGGGGAAAACAGGTACTCAAGGTCAAGGATCTCGTGAAAGAAGTAGAGAAATTAACCAAAGAAAAGGGTGATCAGACTGACATAATTGTTCGATTGGAAACATCGCTCACCAAGAAGGATGCTGAGCTAGAGAAGGTGAGAACCGAGCTGACAAAGGTCCAAGGAACCATACCAAATCTGAACAAAGGCAAAGTGGAGCTTGATGAAATCTTAGAGATAAGCTTCCCAAAAACCTCGAAGCATGGAATTGGTTTTAAACCTAATCAGCCAACGCAAATTTCAAATCAAGAACGAAAATCTCCCAAACACCACAAAAGGCGAAGGAGAAAGTTCGTGTGCCATCATTGTGGTGAACCAGGGCACATTAGGCCTTTTTGCTGGAAGATCATAGGCGAGAGAAGGCACTTTCAGAGAACCAATGCGGCTGCTAAATCCAATGTTGGTTTCCGTCATACCAACATCAATACCAACACCAGGTTCAAACAAGTGTGGGTCAAGAAAAATAACGTCAAGTGTAACATGATCCATACCTCCCTGAAGTCCCACGTTCTTGGAGCCTGGTATTTCAACAGTGGATGCTCCAAGCATATGACTGGGTCAGAAAAGCTACTTTCCAACATTGTTGGATTTCAAGGTGAGAAAGTAAAGTATGGTGGAGGTGCAAATGGCCAAATTGTTGGCCAAGGAACTCTCCATGTTCTCGGCATTGTAACTCTTGAAAATGTGTTGCTGGTAGAAGGACTTACTGCAAATTAGATTAGCATAAGTCGACTGTGCGATGGAGGTTTTAGTGTCAAATTCAACCGTGAAAAGTGTGAAGTCTATGAGGAGAATGGACCTTGTATTCTCACTCTTCAAAGGACTTTAGATAATATTACCAAATCCAAAGTGATGCTTTTTGCAGACTATCCCAATTAAGTGATGCTGAGTTATGGCATCAAAAGCTTGGACACGTGAATTACAAGATGATGGACAGGTTGGCCAAAGAAGAAGCTGTGAGTGGGCTGCCTAAGCTCAACACCAAGATTATTCCAGTGTGCGAGGCATGCCAGAAAGGAAAGCAGGTAAGAGTGCCACATCCAGTCCAGCAAAGTCTTATTACATCATCTTACTTTGAACTTCTACATATGAATCTCATGGGACCACTTGATTAGAGTAAATTTGTCCTTATTTTTATTAGCTTTTTAGTTCGTTTTTCTATTTGTTTTTGGTATAAGTTGGACGATTTAAGCTTAATCTCGTATTTTTATAATTCCAACTTATTTTACCGCATTTTGATCGTAATTGATGCAAGTAAGTGATATTTCATTGTTTTTCACCTTACAGCTAAGTAACCGGAAGAGTTTAACACGTAATAGATGAGGTTCGGTGTTCAAGAAGTGAAGAACAAGCTTTCCGGTGAAACGAGTAGCAAAAGATCGAGAATTGGAGACAGACGTGCAGTCGCGTCGACTGACGCGACCGTCGATGCACCGTCGACGCGAGCCATGGCAGCGAGTCATGACTGCGTCAGTCGACGCTCCGTCGATGTAACGTCGACGCTACTTGCTGAAGCGTCGATGTCGACGCACCACTGTCGACGCACTGCCGACGCAACTTGCTGAAGCGTCGATGTCGACGCACACTGTCGACGAACCTGCCTAGCCGATGCGCACACCTGCCGACCAAGTCTACCGAGCCCCGCCGAGCGCCAGGACGCGTCAGTCGACGCTACGTCGACGCACCGTCGACGCGACGGCCCAGAATTCGGATTTTAGGGTTTCTTATGCGCCAAGTCATGCAAAATCTATATAAACCCTCATTATTTCGGATTTTAAAAAGAACACACGACCTCTTAGGGTACTTTAGCTTATAATAACAATAATCCCATATCTCATAACAAGATTTGAAGACGGAGATCAAGGATCGAAGAACAACGCGTCCAAAACGTCGAATTCGAGTTCGGGATTCATTCTTCGCCCAAGATCAACGTTCAACCTCTGGAATAGCTGGAGCTTTTTACTGCTTTCATTAGTTTCAATAA
>BMAC01000088.1:393413-416591 GCA_014905375.1 Phtheirospermum japonicum
GGGGCAACTTCGGAGGCAGATTGCTAACTTCGAACAAGTGGAGGGAGAATTATTTCATGAAACATGGGAGCGCTACAAATCACTCTTACAAGCATCTCCCCATCATAGCTATTCCCCCGAGATAATTAATCAGTTTTTCTTTGATGGCTTGTCGCCCATGGGGAAGAGCCAAGTTGAAATAGCAGCAGGAGGAGATTTTGGTGATTTAACGGCTCGCGAGGCAAAACGAGTATTGGATAAACTGAGCGAAAAATCTAGAGAAACCAACTCTCGGCCTCGTAAATTGAAAGTTAATGAGATTTCCATCCCTGATCCTGATTTAGATGATGGCAAATTAGTCAAGGCAAAGTGCGAAGAGATATTTGAGGAGAAATTGGCAGCTTGGAAGGCCGAGCGGGCAAGCAAGATCTCTTTGAAGAAGACTAATGCGATGTGTCACCAATGCGGATCCCCCGAACATTTAGCCGATATGTGCCCGTTAAACAACGAACAACGAGGGGACGTCAACGCCATCCAGCACTATTCGAATCAACAACATTCGGGGCAGAGACCACCACACATGCAAACACCTGCTCAGTCGACTGATCAGCTTTTAGTCTGGCAACAAAACCAAGTTGCCGAAACTATTCGGAATCGAGACGGCCTCACACATGTTCAAGAGGAAATGAAAGGAGTTCGAGAAGATATGAAGGAATTGAGAACGATGATGGCTAAATTGGCCAAAAACACTCTTGAAAATTCGTCAGGACTAAGAAGATTGGAGTTAATGGTAGGACAATTGACAACTGACATGGCATCATTAAAGAAGGAGAAAAATACTCTTCCAAGCCAAACGGAACAAGCCTCGGCTATTCATGTGCTGAGAAGCGGGAAAGAAGTAGATAACTGCATCGAGCTAGGAAAGGAGGAAGATAAGAAAGAGACCGAGACCCAACCTCCGGGGGCAGTGAAGAAAAAGAAGTCGACGGCAACTGAAGACCCCACCGATTCTTTAAATGCGCCCAAGAAGTTGACCATTTATGATCACGTTCCCTTCCCAAGTCGCCTACGTCCGGCCAAGTAGAATAAGAGATTCATGGAGCTATATAATTAATTGAAGAATGTTAATATTAACCTCCCCCTGATAGAGGTGATAAAGACAATGCCGGTGTTTTTGAAGTTTTTCAAAGATCTAGCATCAAAGGAAAGGCGTTTGGCTACAAATCAGCCTGTAGCTTTGATAAGAGAAGTTGGTGATATAATTAAGAAACCATTGCCACCCAAAGAGAAGGATCCCGGGAGTTTCTGCATAACTATTTCTCTCGGGAATGGACAAACGGCAAGAGGGATGCTCGATCTTGGCGCTAGCATAAATTTGATGCCCCACTCGATTTACAAGGAGTTTGGCCTAGGACCGCTGAAGCCGACCACGATGAAATTACAATTGGCGGATCGAACGATAAGGCTACCTTTGGGGATTGTGGAGGATGTCTTAGTGCAAGTTGACAAGATAGTAGTGCCAGTCGACTTCGTCATTATGGATGTTGGTGACGTACAAAGCGAGAACCGAGAACACACCATTTTGTTAGGACGTCCGTTCATGTCTACAATGCGTACGGTAATCGATGTAAACGAAGGGAGGGTAGCTATGTCCGTATTGGGCGAAACAGTGACGTTTTCACTTCAAGATTTTCACAAGAGTCCTGCATCGTTTGTTAAGAACGATTGTTCAACTGTTGATTTAGTAGATTCTTGCGCGAATGAGCTCTTGAGCATCGGCACGATTGAAGAGTTTGATAATGTAGAGGCATTTGATGATGGATTGCCCATGAAGTTGAACGTGCCTAAAAACGAGCCAAAAGTGGAGTTAAGACCACAACGAGATCGTTTGAAGTTTGAGCCAAGAGAAGAGATGAGGCCACCACATATTCGTTCAAAAAGTGTTTCACTCGACCCCTACAAGAATTTTAAACGTACGAAGAAAAAGGGCGAGGCCAATAGCAAGGAGTGGACGACGAAGAGGAAGTTAGTTGATTTGAGGTTCAAGGTTGGTCAACTAGTGCTGTATAATTCCGATCGTAAGTTTGATCCAACCAATTTTGAAGTTGCATGGAGTGGACCGTTTTTAATGAAGGAGATGGATGAGTATGGTGTAGCAACACTGTACGATGAGAGTGAGAAATCAAGTTTCCAAGTCCACAAGCATCGACTTAAGCCTTACGAGAAATGTATGAAGAGTCGAGATAGGAGCAAGAAGGAGTTCGTGGACCCACCACGAGCTAAATATCGATCGAGCAATTGCGTCGAGCATATGACGTTAAATATTACGCTTCTTGGGAGGCAACCCAAGCGTTGGTTAGTTTTTGTTTTATTTTCTTTTATTTTATTTTTGTCTTTTTATATTGTGTCAATTGCCGTGGTACGTTTATGTGTGTGTTGATGTGCAGAAAATACGATAAATCGCTTATTCTGGACAACGGTTATATAGCGGAAGCTCGCTACCGCAAGGCCTTACCGCTAGTTCCACTCGAGGCGTTAACGATGACGATCAACCACTGAACCTACCGCTTAATGCAGCAATCATGGATTACGTTAATTTCGTCGATCGAGGTCGCAATCCGACCCAAGTTAGCCGCAGTTCGGCAACCTTTTGATGAGCTGCAGCCCAGCCATTTACGACGTTGGCCGCAATCCGGCCATTTCAAATCCAAAAAGACGTGCCACCGGGCACTTGCGCGTCGCAATTGATCACAATCATGTTTTGTTTGTTTGTTTGTTTTTGTTTATAGGTTTTTTCGGGATAATCTAGTCACGCGATCTAAGACGAAGGATAATTGCACGTGCGTTTTTAGAGAGACTCGGCCATCGAGTTCAGGGATGTTTTCTTATCTCCCTTACTCTTATTTTCTTTAATATTTATGACAATCAGGAGATTGCCAAGTTTTTAGGGAGGGGGGTGGTTGAGTATGGTTAGTGCAATTTGATGTCTTTTGTTTTGAAACGCATATTTTTGATGTGATTGATCGCTATTTCTACGCTTATTTGTGTTTGTATGGCATGCCTGTCGAAGTTGACTATGTATGATTATTTGTTTTCGTCTTTGAGCGTGCATAAGTGCATAATTTTTCAAAATTTATTATTATATATTGTAAAATGGTACTTGGACGCAATCGATTTCGCAAAGCCTTAAAAGTAGCGTCATTTCAAAATTATTTTCATGCAAAAAGCCAGCGAGTAGCCTGAGTGTTTATCATCTTTGCATGTACTTGAATGAGTATTGATTTGAGATCTCTTTGAAACCGCTGTGTAGTCAACTTTGAACATGAAGTTAAGGCACATAAAAAACCCTATTCCGGCCATATTCATAAATTTTAGCCACTATAAATTCCGAATGAGCCAATCATAGCCAAATAATCCATGCCTTTAGCCACGAGTGATTTTATTGAGTTGACCCCTACTAACTTATTAAAAGCGTGGGGTAGGAGTTCGTATTTTTATTGGTTGTTTGAGTCTTGGAAATTTTTATTAGAAATTTATGATCTTATGAATTTTTGTAATTAAGGACCACCATCCGAAGAAAAAAAAAACGAAAAAGAAAAGGAAGAAAAAATTAATACCCCATAAAAAAGAATAAAGGGGGAAATAAAAAAAATAAAAAGATATGATGGTGGATATGTTGATTAATTGCCTACGCGCTTGTAAAGGGCTTGAGTTTAATTGTTTATTTTATGAAGCCTTATGTTTAAAAGGCAAAAGAGTTATGATTAAGTGGTTTGAGCTTTCAGTCGGTTTTACGGTTTGCGAGTTGGAAAATAGCCTATATTTTAAGGCTACGTTATGAGAGTTAAGTGAGGTTTTTTATTTTTGAACGAGGTGAAGCAATTTGCTTCTCGATTAGATTAGGTTGAGTGAGCGATTAGCCACACGACTTATATATTCCACACCCGTCCAAAGAGCCTTACACTACAACCCGTAAAGACCTTTTCTGATTCTTAGTTTTGATAGCACACTTAATTTGCGATTGAGAAGAGATTGATTTTCGGTGCTTATTTATTGTGCATGTAATTGTATGATTTGAGTGTATACACGTCCCATGCAGAAAATACTTGAGTGCTTTTGAGCGTACTTATATATATTATCCTTCGTGAGGAAGCATGATTTTATTTTGGAGCGACAATGTAATAATGGTCAAGTGTTTGACGTTGCGTGACTTGTACCTATATTTTCAAAATTATCTATGTAGCAACGCACGACTCTTTGCTTGAACTGATTTTCATTCTAGTTATATTTTGAAATTATCGTTTGTTCGAGGACGAACAAAACCAATAAAGCGTGGGGTAGTTGATTAGAGTAGATTTGTCCTTATTTTTATTAGCTTTTTAGTTCGTTTTTCTATTTGTTTTTGGTATAAGTTGGACGATTTAAGCTTAATCTCGTATTTTTATAATTCCAGCTTATTTTACCGCATTTTGATCGTAATTGATGCAAGTAGGTGATATTTCGTTGTTTTTCACCTTACAGCTAAGTAACCGGAAGAGTTTAACGCGTAATAGACGAGGTTCGATGTTCAAGAAGTGAAGAACAAGCTTTCCGGTGAAACGAGTAGCAAAAGATCGAGAATTGGAGACAGACGTGCAGTCGCGTCGACTGACGCGACCGTCGACGCGAGCCATGGCAGCGAGTCATGACTGCGTCATCGACGCTCAGTCGACGCAACGTCGACGCTACTTGCTGAAGCGTCGATGTCGACGCACCACTGTCGACGCACTGCCGACGCAACTTGCTGAAGCGTCGATGTCGACGCACACCGTCGACGCACCTGCCTAGCCGACGCGCACACCTGCCGACCAAGTCTGCCGAGTCCCGCCGAGCGCCAGCACGCGTCAGTCGACGCTACGTCGACGCACCGTCGACGCGACGGCCCAGAATTCGGATTTTAGGGTTTCTTATGCGCCAAGTCATGCAAAATCTATATAAACCCTCATTATTTCGGATTTTAAAAAGAACACACGACCTCTTAGGGTACTTTAGCTTATAATAACCAATAATCCCACATCTCATAACGAGATTTGAAGACGGAGATCAAGGATCGAAGAACAACGCGTCCAAAACGTCGAATTCGAGTTCGGGATTCATTCTTCGCCCAAGATCAACGTTCAACCTCTGGAATAGCTGGAGCTTTTTACTGCTTTCATTAGTTTCAATAAGTTCTCTAAACTCTTATTTAATTTAGTAGTTAATTTCTAGTTTAATTGTTAGTTTAATTCTTAGTTAATGCTAGAACTAGTTTAATTAGCTTAATCGTTTATGCTTGTTATTGGATATTGGTTAATTTAGTTGATTTATGCGATTGATTTATGCTTAGTTATTCGTTAATCTTAGATTCATATGATACATTTCTTAGTGATAATTTATTATATTCAGGCTTTTAGATTCGTTGCTATTAGTTCTTAGTTCTTGAGTTCAAGTAGTTTAATTTTCGCTCGTAGTTGATAATTTAGTTAGAATAATTAGTTTAAATAGATTTAGTTTAATTATTTCTTTAGTTATAATGATCAATTCAAAATCTTTTAAAACCCCTATTGTACATGTATTTTATTTCGAAAATTGAGAAAAACATCCGAAAGACCGAACAGTTGTTTCCTCGAGAGATACGACTCGAGTCAAACTCATCACCCTACAGTTACCTCGTACACTTGCGAGCAAACTGACGTGTTTTAAATTAATTTATTAAAAAGGGGTGCACAAAAGTTTGGGATCACCACTTGAGGTTGAGAGACTTGGTGGTAAGAGGTATGTGTTAGTTATTGTTGATGATTTTTCTAGATTCACTTGGGTAGAATTTCTAAAAGAAAAATCTGAAACTTTTGAGACTTTCAAAAAACTTGCAAAGAAGTTGTGTGTAAGGTTTAATGTGAACATTGGTAGGATTAGAACTGATCACGGAAAAGAGTTTGAAAATGCATCTTTCTCTAAATACTTCACTTCGGAGGGCATAAGTCATGAATTTTCTTCACCTATTACTCCACAACAAAATAGCATAGCCGAACGCAAAAATAGAACTCTTGCTAAAATGACTAGAACTATGCTCATTTCAAATTGCATAGCAAAACGTTTTTGGGCTGAAGTAATGAACACTGCATGTCATATTATAAATAGGGCTTATTTTAGACCAGGGTCATGTGCTACTCCCTATGAGTTGTTGATGGGTAAAAAATCGAACTTGAGCTATTTTCATGTGTTTGGATGTATTTGTTATGTGCTCAACAATAGAAATCATCTAGCTAAATTGGACTCAAAGAGTGATAAGTGTATTTTCATGGGTTATTCACAAACTAGTCATGCATATAGGTTGTTTAACCTTAGAACTCGAAGCATGTTTGAGTCAGTAAATGTCAAGTTCGATGATCTAACGAGTGGAGTCAAACCTACCGAGGATAATGATCTGGTTTATGATCAAAATCCTCAATAAAATATCACTCCTCCTTCAGATGATAGTGCAGGTATTGAGAACAGAGATGCAGGTGCTAAACCTAGAGAGTTGAGAGATGTTGATACCAATGTTGATACCGGGATACCAACATCAAGCCAACCCGCCGTAGAATCAGATTCTGATTTAGAAGACGAAGATCCAGCTGATCCCATTGATCTTCTTCAGAGAGATATCCCATCCAGGATTCAGAAAAACCACCCCGTGGGCCAAACTATCGGTGATTTAGATGAAATGAGTACAAGATGGAGGCAGATAAATTTTAAGGAGATGGTCAGGTACGTATGTCTGTCTACTAATTGTTCTAAGATTCGTGAGTCTTTGTAACTTTCTAAAATAGAGCCCAAGCGAGTGGAGGATGTACTCAAGGATGAGTTCTGGATAAGGGCGATGCAAGAGGAGCTGGACCAATTCGCCAAAAATGATGTTTGGGATTTAGTTCCACGACCAGAAAATTCCCATGTGACAGGAACTAAGTGGATATTCAAGAACAAGACTGATAAGGCTGGCAACATTGTAAGGAATAAAGCTCGACTAGTTGCGCAAGGGTATACACAAATTGAAGGAATCGATTTTGATGATACATTTGCCCCTGTTGCCCGCATTGAGTCAGTAAGACTTTTGCTTTCTGTTACTTGTCATATGAAGATTTCATTGCATCAAATGGACATTAAGCTTTTTTAAATGGAGTCTTGAGTGAAGAAGTATATGTTGAGCAGCCTAATGGATTTGTGGATCCTCAAAAACCAAATTTTGTTTCAAAACTGAAAAAGACTCTTTATGGTTTAAAACAAGCTCCAAGAGCTTGGTATGAAAGGCTAACTCAACATTTGCTTTATTTGAACTTTAGACGAGGGGAAGTTGATAAAACTTTATTCCTTCTTAAATCCAATAAGCACATCTTAATCGTCCAAATTTATGTGGATGATATTATTTTTGGATCCACTAACGAGCAGATGGTCAAAGAGTTTGTTACTCGAATGTCCGATACATTCGAGATGATCATGGAAGGTAACCTCTCATACTTTCTTGATTTACAAATCAAACAGCTTGATGACGGTATTTTCCTTTCCCAGGCTAAATATGCTAAGAACTTAGTTAAAAAGTTTGGTTTAGAAAGTGAAACTCACAAAAAAATGCCCCTGGGAAAAACTATGAAGCTGTCGAGAGACGATGTTGGTAAGGGTGTTGATAACACCATGTATAGAAGTATGATAGGGAGTTTGTTGTATTTGATAGCAAGTAGACCAGATATTATGTATAGTGTGTGCTTATGTGCTAGATATCAGTCTAATCCAAAAGAGTCACACTGAAAAGCAGTTAAAAGAATAATTAGGTACATTGCTGGTACAACTGAACTAGGTGTGTGGTACACAAAAGATACTGGTACTGAACTTGTAGGGTACACTGATTCAGATTGGGCTGGAGATGTGGTAGATAGAAAGAGTACTACTGGGGGGTGTTTTTTTCTGGGTAACAGTTTAATCTCTTGGTACAGCAAGAAGCAAAATTGTATATCTCTTTCTAAAGCTGAAGCCGAGTACATTGCCGCTGGAAGTGCGTGCACACAATTACTGTGGATGAACCAGATGATAGAGGACTACGGTCTGCACAGTAGCATCTTGACTGTGCTGTGTGACAATTCCAGTGCCATTGACATCTCCAAAATCCAGTCCAGCATTTTTGAATCAAACACATTGACATAAGGTACTACTTTATTCGAGACCTAGTTGAGAGAAAGATTGTTAGCCTTGAGCATATTGGAACAGATAATCAGCTTGCTGACATCTTCACTAAGGCATTAGATTTTGAGACCTTCTCTCGTTTGAGAAGAGATCTCGGTATGTGCATTGTCTGAACCAATGTTGGTTTGTGATGTTGTGACACCCTACATCAACATCAGTCACAATATCTGTATACTTTTGCATGCATTTTTATCATTCTTTTCATACATAATTCAAATGCATTGAGTCTGATTGAAAGTGCGATAAGGTCCTATGTTGCAATAAAAGTGACAGCAAAAAGAACCAACCTCTTCAATTGGGTGATTGTGGGACTTGCCCGCAGAAACAGGTTTTATCCCAGGTCCAAAAACAAGAGGTTTTTAACAGCAATTTCTGAAATTTAAAAGACTCAAATCCCTTCAAGGATGAAGAAAATCTGGATACAAAATGATCCAATCTTTAAATATCACCTTCTTGAGAGATCTTGACGTAGTCATTAACTTGGGTTAAGGGGTAAGTTCCCATTGACTTCACCTGAGGCAATGTTGGTTTATAATGTTATCAGTAATAAAAAGTAACATTGGATCAAGTCACTGAAATCATAATATGTTTTTGTATATTCTTTTAGGTCATGATTTTTAGGCATCCCGTAGGACATTCATACTTTGTGAAGATGCCATCTTGCTGTGCGTATTGTTACTTGTGTTCTTTGTCTATCTTGAAAACTCTTAATTTTGTTTTGATTGGAGCTAACTAAGTGTTTCAGTTGAGTTAAAATCGGACGGCTGGACAGGTAATGACGAGGTGAATTTGGTGAGTGAAAATTAACATTGCACAAGATTGATACTACTGGGCTGATGGTTCAATTTTTCTAGCTTTGTACTTCGGCTGAATTTGTGTTCAGGACTGTACAATTTAATTTTATTTTAAAAAAAAGGGTAGAGTCTATGGGAAGAGATAATGGGATTGTTATGAGATCACGTAGCCTAATCTAAGGGGGAGTGGTGCTATTTTAGAAGGAAATAAAAATCGTGTTTTAAAACCCAAAAATCCGCTGGTAATGCAATTAGGGCTATTTCCTTGTTCTCAATTTTCTCTCTCCTTCAACGGTCATTTTTTGAGAGCTTAAATACCAGTTCTGACTTTACCGTTTGATCACCTTCCCAATTACCTCTATGCAAATAAAACTCTCCAGCTCTCACAAAACCCTTCTCTCTGCTTCGAATTTGGTTTGTGTGTTTTTGTGTGATTTTCAGAATGTCAGACCAATCTTCACCGTCAAAAGTTCCTGAACTGCCTGCCGGCGTACGCCGTTCCGGCGAACAGGGTCCAGCGCCCATTTCTAAGGTTAGTGGCCTGGACATACGAGAAGAAATTGGTGGTGGTTCCTCTTCCATCTCACCACCGGTATCAACATTGCCACCACCCTCGCCGACGCATGATTCTCGAGCTGCTGTTCCAATTCCGCCACCGATTGACGCCACGACTGTAACGCAAGTGTTCCCAGGACAGCCAGGGAACGAAATTGATGTTGATGATCCCCCCCAATTTGGCGTTTGTTGCTGAAACTTTTGGGCGCGTGGGGAATCCTACTTTGAAAAGGTCGAGGCTGCCGATTTATTTGCCATTTACCAGACCCGCCAAATGATCGTCGAGCGCCGAGTCCCAGTTGAGCTATTTGAGAAACACAATCTGATTGATTATCTTCAACACAAAGGTATGTATTCCACCGTTTCCACGGCCATGCCTTTTGTACGAGATGTTGTTGTCGAGTCTTATGCCAACCTTTTTCCCTCTATTGTTGATTTGGAGTCCGTAAATTATGGCAAAGTTTTTGTACGTGGCAATGTGTTTTCTTTCACTCCTGCTTTGATTGATGAATTGTTTGGCACTGAGCCATATCGGGGTGACTCGACGGTTGATGATATGAATGAGATGGTTTCATTTTTGTCTGGTGGTCTGGTTACTTCATGGGTTGAGCAGCTTCCAAGTACTCGCGTGTCGTGTCTTTATTCTATTCTGCATAAGCTTGCTATTTGTAATTTGGTTCCATCCAAGAACACAACGTGTGTTACGCGGACTCAGGCCCAGTTCTTGTATAGTTTTGGCCAGCATGTTTTTGATATAATTGCTAAGTTTGCCACCACAAAGTCTGCGGCCTCGTTGTGTTTTCCWTCTTTGATTTTCAGCTTGCTCGAGAACCAAGGGTTGTCGCTTCGTCCCGATGATGTGCTCACAGGTGAAGCTGATTGGTTTGCATTGAGAGGTCAGCATGTTACTGGTGCCAGAGTCATTGATCTGCCTTGGCAAGCCTCTTTCCGGGCTGATATTGCTAGTGATGTTGCGAGAGGCGATCCCAACATGGTCCGCGTTTCTGCACAGGTCCTTCGTGCACATGTGGCTTCTATTAATTTGCAGATGACTCGGCTGAAGGCTCTTCGTAGCTCTCTCTTGAAGGCCCTTTCGCGTTCTGATCAAAAAGGGGGAGAAGATGTTGACGCTGCTGAAGATGTTGCTGGAGATGATGCTGATGGAGAAGATGTCGTTGCTGCCGAAGCATTGGCCAGTCTTGCTCAGGAAAGGAGAAGGAAGCGAATTCGCTCGCGCAATAAGGCTTAGAGGAAAATGATGAAGATGCAGAAGAGGAAGCGCAAAGATAGAGGTGAAGGAACTTCGACATCCCCTCGTCGTTCGAAGAGGGTTCGAAATCAATAAAGTTCCTTTTTGGTTTGTTTTGTTAAGTTTTTGAACAATGTTGGTATGTCATGTTGGTTTTAATTTTTAACAACATTGGGTGTTTTGTTTAGGGGGAGTTTTCTAACTAAGGGGGAGTTAGAATTTTTATTTTCATTTGTGTTTGCATCGTAGTGTTTGTCCAGAAAGGCAAAAGGGGGAGATTGTTGAGGAATTTATTCTTGGCAATAATTCCTATTTTGTTATTTTCCTTTCTTGGGCACAAAATAAGTTAGGAAATTAGATTTAGGAATATATTGTGTTTCCTAGTTTATGTTTAAGACTTTATTAGTTTCCTAGATTGTGTTTAGGATTTGTTTTGTCTTGTTTACCAAGTTTAGGATTCTAGAATTGTCTATTTAAGACAAGAGAATCCTAAAGCTTGACTAGAACTTTTACGCACGGGGTTTCAAGGAAGAAGATGCACGATGCAAGGAAGAAGACGCAGAGAAAGAAGAAGAACACGAAGACTACTTGGAGCCATTGTTCGATATTGACAAGTTATTTGAAGTTGCGTGACCAACGGAGAAGAGCTTGATCAACCTAGGCGACAAGTATTTAGTATCATGTGTTTTGATACTTTAGTTTTCATATATTACTTAATATTTTTGTATTGATCAAAAAACAAGAAAGTAATATAGTTTTCGGGTTTGTACACCTAAGTTCACAAGTGCTTTTACTTGTGATTTGAATTTGTTATATCGTGTTCTTAAGTTTTATTTCCACTGCATATTTTTATTTTACTCTGGTCGATGTTGGTAGACAGTGTTGTTTAACATTGTTAACAACATCGTAAATCTGATACTTATTTTCAAAACCATAGACCTTCAAATTTTACAAACCTAACTCCACCTCAACTTTCCTATAGATTTGTGCACACAATTGTTCATGTATTTTGCAGTTATACTAAAATGATTTTGGTTTATTTCATGCTGCACTAAGTGCAGTGGACATGGTCCCCTCAATGGGTGACACGTGTCCTAAAGTTGGTTTCAAAATTGCTATCACCAATCTATTTTGACTATTTACAATTAAAACTTCAAAACTTATATCCAAATTATAATAACCCAAAAATGGTATTAGAGTCGAGTTTATTAAGAACTATAAGAAAACATTATTATAATTATGTAATTAACATTTAGTAAGGAATTTATCTTCAAAAATGGATTCGAACGAGTGTTCTGAATGTATTCATTTCAGGTGATATTTCTAAATTTTGAAAATATACAAGTTAGATCATCAATAGAAAATAACATATTGGGACCACCGATATATTGAAAAAGCTTTTGCAGGAGTCAACAGTAAAACATTGAGACAATGCGAGAAAAAAAAAAAAGGCATATCACTTGAGTTACTTGTGTAAATCAAATGCTAAAAAGGGACTTGATGAATCATAGGGATGCAACTTATGAATCTTATCAATGGATCTAATTACAGCGAAGTGTTAGCAGATTCTCTAAGAATCCTAAAGATTTAAGAGAAATATGAAGTATGATACAAGACATCGACCACCACCAACAATGTATCCAAGTGCAGATGAAAGAGATACTACATCAAAAGGAAACATGATAAATCCTAGTTTATGTTAAAAAATGATTCAAGGCCCTTGAAGCTAAGCCAAGTACATTTGGAGGAAGACGACATACAACTTTCAGAACGGAAACCCTTTTACATCAAAAAGGGAAACCAACCAAGGTTATAAGACAACCAACGAATGAAGTAAAAATGATGGCTATCATCAAAGGAACTCCATTACTTCCCAAGAAGTAATGGAAAATATCAATATTAAAGATCTACACAACCTTTTCAAGTCCTTCACCGAAATAGGTATTGTAGATCTAAAGATGAACTCAAGAGAATCTTTGGACTTAGTTCTTAGAAGTGCTCTGGAACCACCACCAACAAGTCTCAATACAGGCAAAAGTACGGCTTCACATGAACCAGCACCAAACGCACCAATGCCACATGTCGTGGATTTCACCATAAAAGAAGATTCTACAGACATAGTGGTACCAGGCAACGATCCCAAAGGCAGAATATTTTATACGTCATACGGGTAGTCCCAATTGATCCTACACATCCCTATGGATTAATGTTAAGTTTGGATATTACATATTTCAAGAATCAATAGATATTAATAGATGATTGGGCATCTGCAAGGCGAATTGCAGCTGGGACTCTCGGCCTAGAAAAGGAAGGTTTCATTTTATTCTTTGAAATGAGCCTTGAAGAATTGATAAAGATCACGTGGGATCTAACCGAGTCAAGTATAAAAATGAGTTATATCTAGAGAATCATTAAAAAGGATAGTCAATAATATGGCTAAATTACTCAAAATCCATTTTACCGGCACTGAATATTTCGAAGGTATGGAAGAGGAAAAGCAGAAAAAATACTGACAAGCCCTCTATTACCTTGAATTACAAGATATTTGTCATTCAGACAAATACATGCACCTATTCACCGAATACCAGTGGAAAGCCAAGGTGAATGATGGAAATGTGGCGTAATTGTTCCTTGTGAGATACCAAGTCCTTGGAGAGAGATGTTAATCCAAGAATATAAGCCGACAACTAATATGGATACGTTTGCTAGAAGGATGTCATTTCTAAAACCCAAGTTTGCAGAGTGGTGCTATCAGGCAGCACTTCAAAAGAATTACAAGAGATTAAACGGAATCAATCAATCAATTCCTTTATGTTGTGCTAAAAATGACATCTCAACAATAGTCGGAGGTCATCCACAGAAACATAAGAGAAAGAAAGAAAGAAAGAAGTCGCCCTTATGCTTGGGGAATCCAGAGAAGGTTTCCAGGGAAAACAAGAAGGTTATGGTTAAAATAAAGCTCGATAACTATAAATCAGGACAAAGGACGGGACCAAGATGAAGTCGGGGCTTGTTTCCAAGTTGAGGAAGCATTAGAAGGACTCCAGTAAAAAGAACTTTAAGACGAGCTCACACGAGAGTGAATGAGATTTTTAAAGATTTCAACTTTTGGACGTATAGAGTGAGAGGGCATATTTCTACATATTGCCCGAAAAATCAGAAAAGAGGAGTTAGACAGTTCGAGACAACTCAAGAGTTCGAAGATTCAGCGAACGGATCATCCTCTTGAATTCAATGACAGGATGACTACATGATTTGCAAAAACTCTTTTTGAGAAAAAGAGAAGAGTCCTATGGGAAAACAAAATTCTTGTAAGCAAATAAACATACCAAAAAATCTTGTAACATGGCGCATGTCGGGCGGTGGGTTGACTGGATCTATTAAGCAGGGTTTGGGGAAGGCTTTCAACCCAAACCGGACCAAGAAGAGAATACAGCTGGAAAAGACAAAAGACCAGCTGTTTTCATAAAAGCGCGGGGATCACTCCAAACTACCATTTGAAAATATTTCCGACAATAAAAGATGGATGAGTCATAAGGGACCAGCAACAAGATAAGTCAGTGAACACTAAAATAAAAGACCACTGACTCGCATTAATAGAGAAAAATATATAAGTAATGACGTATTTTTTATCAACAAGCTTTGGAGTGTGGATTTAAAGTTCGGAGTCAGGTCTATAAATACCAAGTGTCCGAGAAAATAGAGGACATCAAACATTTCTTTCTATTTTCTCATAATAATATAGTGTGTTTGAAAAATAAAAATTGTTGGAATATTTTTTTGTAATAATAGGAAGTTTATATATCTTCGAGTGAAAGCCTTCTATATGAGAGGGTAAAGGGTGTTCTCTTCCCAAAAGGAAATTACTAATGTAATAAATTGTCTTTTAAGTTCTTAATAAAATAAAGACTTTTGCTTCAACCTATGTTGCTATATTTTAATTTATCTCAATAAAACAAAGTATCTCGTATGGTTGGAGTAGGAAACGAACCAAGGATGTTCTGGTCAGTTGGTGACGGAGTCGGATATCTTGTAATTCAACTTCATATGGGAAGTTAGACGATGAGAAACTGTCTGTAAAATGAATTAGGTGCGATAATTTTCCGACTGGTGGTGTCGCAACCCATTTAACCCGAGCTGATTCGATTAAAGAAAATATGAAATTATAGAGATATATTAAAACTAACAGAAGTATGTTGAGCCTAATATAATCATAATAAAATATTTCCGTTATTTAGTTAATTAAATATGATATATGTGATATAAGGTGAAATAGAAAAAATGGAGTGTTTTAAGTAAAAAAAGAAGGAAATTTGGTACGCTGCACCCAATGTAGCATGGAATGAGCCCACGATTTGTGTTTAATAAGTTGGTGAGATCAACCCTATTTGTTAATTCTATTGACACCTTAATTAGGCCTCAACCTCAATCATTCAAATGACATGTGTCATTTGGATATGTATTGGCATTCTCTTATGAAATATGTTGAAATTCTTCCTTTTTTGGTTTTTTTTCTCTAAGTATAAATAATAAATTTTTCTCATTTATATTTTATTTCTTCTTTCTAGGCTTCGGTCATAACTTTCTCCTCCCCTCTCTCCTCCTGCACCGAAAAAGCAAAATTCCTCATCTCACAAAATTCTCAATCCAATTTTTTTCAATTTGATTTTCTGGTAATTATATTTCTTAGTTTGTATTCGTTCTAAAAATAATTTTACAAATTCAAGCATTTTCGTATTTTTATTTGATTTCTTCACTTAGATCTCCATTTGGATAATTTATTTTCGTATCCAGATCTGAATTGCATAACACCTGATTTTTTACCTCAAATTCAGAAAGAAAAAAAATCCTTCAAGATCGGTCAACGCCTCCTTTGAGATTTCCAGAGCATAGGCCCGTCGGATCGAAACTTGGTGATGAGCGGTTGGCTCTACGGTGACCGTTGGGGGCGGAGTTCAGGCCTTTTGAATTTGGGCCACAAGTTTGGAAAAAAAAATCGGTGGTGATGGGTTGATTCGATTTGCTTGGGGTAAAGTTCCGGTTGTGATGGTGGCTCGACAGTGAGGATGACGGCTATCGGCAATCATGACCTGTATGCAATTTGAATGACTATTTTGTATACGATTTGTGTTTCAAAGTTCTGTTTACGAACTATTAAAATGACTTTGATATTTCTTTTTATTTTCTAGTTCCCAGATTTTTGTAATCTTTTCTTGTGTTTTGGAAAATTAATATAAGAAAATTAATATAAAGCAAATACCTTCCCCACGGCCTCTTTCTGACGCCTCTGAATTTGATCTCAATAGATCCTCCAGATCTATGAGCTTCTCCGGCTTGAGCCGCCGCCGCGTGCCTCGCCAGTGCTCTAGGGTACTGTTTGTAAATATCTCCTTCAAGAATCGACTGATCTTTGTCATTATTTATCTTGCAGATGTTGATAGCCAAAGCTGAGTATGATGAGTGTGGGCCTTCAATTGTTCACAAAAAGTGCTTCTAAAATAAAAACACTTACTGGGTGGAGATTTATATACATGATTAATGATGGTACTTCTCATTTGCTTTTTTTTCCCCTTATTTATTCATTGTCATTGTTTTCTCGAGTCTTATTAAGATTTAAAGATTGGGCATGGGAACATTATGAGACCCTGTCAAAATATTCATTTTTTTCATGTTTCTCATTTATATTAATTTGTAGAAGAGTTGTGTATTTCTTTTTAATTCTATATTTTTTATGGTATTATGATTTGATTTTTGGATGAAGGGAAAATGCTTCACAGTATTTATGTATTTGTTTGGTCCGTAGTGATGTAATGTAATTAAATATGAGTAATGCCAGATTGAACTATGGGGTTCTTACTAATTTCTATTCATCTCCTTAGCCAAATTTCTGATTTCTTGCTAATTGCTAATCATCTTATTTCCAATGCTCTGTACAACTTGACTTATTTTTACGTATACAAATTAAGCGAAAAGATCTCAATACCAAAAATTAAGCAAATTAAGCAGAAAGATCCCAATACCAAAAATAAGACCACTAATTCAAAACTTGAAATTAATTACTTCAAAACTTGAAATTAATTACTTCACATACGATATATAATAATTAATAGATTCCATCCCATATATATAGTCGGGTAAAAAGCCATATGATTATTAGTGTATTTACCAAAAATATGAATATTCATTATTAGTGTTATCGTTACCAAATAATTTTTATGAAATCATAATTGGTTATAATTATTAGTGTTTATACCAGGAATATGTAAATTAATTACAATATATACCAAAAATATTAAAATCAAATACTGTAATCAAATACTTAAAGTAAATCCTAATATTACGCATTATATCCAACAGGTCACCCTATTGCATTAATTTACATATGACGTTACTTATTAGTATTTCGCATTATAATTTATGCTTTATACCAAAAATAGACGTTACGTAAAATACTAATAAAAATATGATAATCAAATAATGATTCTCTGGGTATGGTTGTGATTAATAGTATTTATACCAAATATATGTAAATTAATTATAAAATATAATTATCAATTTACTTCCTTGATTTGTAAAAAAATTATATTGCTTTATAGTGATTTCCATATTTTCCAATCTTAATCTACGGTATGATTATTATTTTACCATATTTATTTGATTGAGAGTATTAAATATTAAATATTCTCATAACATGTTCAAATTTATTTTTCTTCCTTAAATACGATAAAAGATCATGTATATATATAGAGATGATTTATGATAGTCATTTATCATTCGTCCAAAATAAATAGATCTTCAAAAACACATGTCTATCGATCGCATTGAAATTTATAATATTGAGTTTGAATCACAACAATCAACTGTAACAAAGAATGGAAAAGTCAAGGTTGAGAAAGTTGAATATCAACTGATTCTTTTTGTATCAATATTTTAAAGTTGATAACCACCCAAATAAAGATCTTGCATTCATAGTTTGAATTTTGTAACAAAAATCATATATACTGAGAGGGTGGTAGGGGCATCCAATTTCCTTGCTTGTCTCCTTGCCCCCTCTTGATTGGTAACTTGGAGGATCTTGCGGAACCATCGATCGAGGTAAAAGGATCGGCCGGGCTTGTCTGACTAACTTCAACCTTTTTTTCTCTTACCCGTATTCCTACTGAGCTCTGTTTCTTTATTGGTACCTTTGCGGAGTCATGACTAACGATGATATGTTTAGAATATAACATATTAGGCAAATATATTATGCATTTATTAAATACTAGTGTGTTTTAATATAATCCTTTGTCCAAATGTATCAAAATTATAGCAAAAAATCATATTACTACAAATTATTAATTAAAGACCTTCAATCTTCTTTTATACATTTTTGTTATTTTAATTAAAATTGAGCGCATTGCTATTTTTTCAAGTGAAGAAGACAGTTGATTTAGTTTACAAAGAAATTTTCATAATTTAAAGTGAAAAACATATTTTTCTTTTATATTTTTTATTAATAATTAACATACTGAAGTTAATAAAAGTTTTTATAAGTATTGCTTTTTTTTTGTTTGTTTTTCTTATATACGCTTGCGTAAAACGCGATTCTTAAAACAAATAGTTTTTATGATATTTGTTTGATTTATGTGGTAAACCGATGTGTTTTTTAGAGGGTTTTCTCTTCTATTTCTTAAGTATTCATTAATTAATTTGACTGATTCTTTCAAATTCTCTTATTTTCTCTTCAAAAAGTATAAATTAAAAAAAAACTTATGCAGAAGCCAATGTCACTTCAAACCAAAATCACAAAATGCAAATGAAGCTCACAAATGCAAAACACAAATCAAAGAGAAAAAAACATGAATAATAAATAATATATGAAAGCAAATTAGTTATATTCAATATTCCACATCATCATATGCTACATAATATATTGATTTTATTTAGTAAATATAATTATTTTATTTTTTTTACAAATCCTGTAACACGCGAGACTTATATACATCAATTGAATTATATTTTTGTTTAGTTTATATGAACAGTTCATTTTTCTAAGTTGATACTTATTTTTTAAAATTTCCGTATTAATTATACGACGAAGTTTGTATCATTGATAGTTAATATAGTTTATAAGTAAGTTTCTCAAGATTTAAAGCAAATACTATTTTATCTTCTTTGTATAATAACCTTTTCTTGATAAGTTTTGTATTTTTATACCAAACTAATTGTTATTTAATGTTCTTAGGCCACGATTTGTGTTTAATAAGTTGGTGAGATTTTTATTTAATGTTCATGGGCTCGACATAGGGGACGAGAGAGAGGGGAGAGGATGGGAAGAGAGAGGGGAGAGGATATAATAATGAGGGGTGATACGGACCAAAATAACTACACGTGAAATTATGTGATAAACGTGACTATTTGTGGAAAGCGACCTCATTTCCTAGGAAGGGTGTACCCCTGGGAGGTGGGCGAGCTGTGATAATTCGAGTAGATTGTTTTGTGAAGAGTAGCGACCTGTAGTATGGGGATGACTTTTCATACAGGGTCGCGATCTCTTGTAATTTGGGCTGAGTACTTGAGCCTGTTTTGTGGATCTAATATATGTGAATTATTATGGGCCTGGTGGGCTGTATGCCCCGGCTTAATTGGGATATCTATGGAGAAGTTTGTTGTTTATGGGAACTTGCCAAGTATGAGGAGTCTTAATTGAGAGACGATTGTGGAATTCTGGTGTAAATGAAATTCTTATTACGAAAGGTAACCCTAGATATTGGGAATCTTCTCCCATCCCTATAAAAGGAGCCCTTGACTTCTTTCTTAAAGGTTAATGCTTGTTTACGCATTTATTATCTGAGTGCACCGATATTATTGAGAGAGAAGAAGTGTGTTTTTCGCTTATTAACTTAAGCGTCGGAGGGCCTTAACGGGCTCGAAATCCGGCCCGTTCTAGGCGCTGTTTTGCAGGAAGTCGAGGTCGCGGTGACGATTGCAGATTCTTTGGAGGTCGCTGTGTCACGTTTGAAGGTTTTCTAGGTCGCTGATCTCTATTTTGAGGTTAGTACCCCCTTTATTTGGTAGTTCAACTTTTTGGACTTATCAAATTGGCGCCGTCTGTGGGAAAGAGAGACGTCGAGTCTTTGAGCGAAAGGCGTGAGAAATTTCACAAACAAAACATGAAGGAGAAGAACATAACACCGAGAGCTCTGGATTACGGATCCGGGTCCAACAATAAGAAGAAAAAGAATAGATTCATACATCTTGGCGGGAAAGATGTCCCAGGGGATGAGTAGGAGTACCCTCGCGCGAATTCTCTGATTCGAGATGCGGGCAATACGCCTCCACCTTCTCCTAAAAAGCAAGTTGGGAGGGGGCTGGCGGAAGAAGTGGAGAAGCAGACGCCTGGAGTAGAACCACCAAAATCAATCCCCGAGGCAACAGGAGGGGGAAATCCGTCGAAGGAGGTTCCCGATCAGGGCAAGAAGGGATTCTTGGAAGGGCTTATGGACTTCGTACCTGTCGAAAAACAGGAGGAGTTACGTAAGTATTTGGAGTGCGAGCTAAGCAGGGGAAAAGATAAGAGCGAGAAGTTGAAGGTTGACAAAGAAGGCGAGTCAACGGTTGGAGAGGAGAAGAAGAAGAAGGGGCTTGGCAAGAGAAAGAAAGGAGACATCTCTAGTTCCTCCTCATCTGTAGATTCTCGTGTTCACACGCGGAAGGGAATAAAATTAAGGCGAGATCGTTACAAGGGTAGAGGTCGCAAGTATCACAAGGGCAATAGTGAGAGCAATACCCCTACCTCAGACTCGAGTAGTGACTCTGGGGGGAGGTCACGGAGAAGTGGTAGAGGTCATAAGGGGAGAAGAGAAGAGAGCGAGGTGGGGCCACACACTAAGGCCTTCAGAGAGTTGCAGGAGGCCATGCTGAAAATGCAGAAGCGGATGGATGGAGAAAGCTTGGAAGGGGAGGAAGAGCATCCCTTTTCAGAAGAACTGATGCACACAGCGATGCCTCGAAATTATAAGGAGTTAGAATTTCAGTACCGAGGAATGACTGATCCAGCGCACACTTGCAGCTGTTTGAAAACGCGAGGATGACGCATAACTATACGGGGGCTGTGGCGTGTTGAGCCTTTGTATCCACCCTGAGAGGGATTGCACAGAATTGGTTTTACCAACTCCCGAATGGTAAAATTACGAGTTACCAAGTGTTGCGAGCTGCCTTCCTGAAGCAGTTCTCCAGCGTCAGGCAGAGCGCGAAGACAGCCCAGTCGCTCTTCACAATGGTGCAGCGACCTGATGAGACGCTGAAACAGTATGTTAATAGGTTTACCAATGCTACCTTGGAGGTTCCTACTGCTACGGATGAGATGAAAGCTGGGGCTTTGCATCAAGGTTTGAGGAGGGAAGATTTGCGGAGGTGGTTGGTAAAGAAGGAAGCTCGCACGTACGATGAAGTTCTCGCGAGGTGCCATAAGTACGTGCAAGTAGAAGAGGAAGAGGAAGAGCACCGACTGCGTTTCGGTAGGGAGGTCGTGAGCACAAGGGAGAGAGCGCCTGAGAGAGAACCGAGGAGGGAGCATAGAAGAGGTATACGTGGACTATTGGCCTCAAATGTCGGGGTCAGTGCGAGACAGGAGCCGAATTTGAAAGTATGGAGAGAGGAGGATTTCACACCACTAGCTATACCACAAGCTAAGGTGTTTAGTGTCATGGAGCGCTCGGTACCTGATCTGATACAGTGGCCGGAGGATCGCACGCCCGTCCCAACGCATCCAAAAACTGTCTCCTTTTGTCGATTCCATAACAACTACGGGCATTTCACGGAAAAATGCCGACATCTCAAGGAGGAGATAGAGAGACTTATAAGGGCAGGGCATCTAAAGGAGGTAATCTACAAGGAGAAGGATCCGAGCGAGCAGAGGAGGATGTTGCCTCCACCCCCACCGAGAGGCCCACCTCCTGCGCAGGTCGCGAGACAAGGGCGTCAGAGAAACCAGGAGTTCGGAGGGCCCCGAGGAAATAAGGGGAGGATAAATATGATTTCGAGGGGCCCAACGGATGGTGATTCCAATAATAAGCGCAAGAAGCACTTAAAATCAGCTCGCAATAGAACATGGGAGGTCGCAAGCGTTAGTAGGCAGCCACAGGTGGTGGGGCCAGTCATATCTTTCGGCCCCAACGAGAGGCGTGGGCTACAGGAGGATCATAATAACGCGCTTGTAATTGAGGCAGAGGTAGCGGGCTATGAAGTTAGCCGAATATTTGTAGATAATGGGAGTTCGGTAAACATTATCTATACGGACTGCCTTGATCAGATGGAGGTGGATAAGAGGGTGCGATCTGTGAATACACCCATCTATGCGTTTAACGGAGCACAGGTGAATACGAAAGGAGAGATGACATTACAAGTAGTGTTGGGAAAGGGTATGAGCCGAGTGAAGAAAGATCTGAAGTTTCTGATCATTCGCGGGAGGTCGGCCTACAATGTGATATTGGGGCGACCTGCTCTTAATARGTTTCAGGCTGTAACGTCGACCTATCACATGAGCATAAAGTATCCGGTGGGTGACAAAGTAGGGGAGGTCATCGCCGAGCAACAGGTCGCAAGGTCTTGTTACCAGATGGCGGTCAGAAGGGGATTGATGGAGAACAAGCGAGAGAGAGATGGTGACCGGCCGGAGGGGATACTTAGCGCGAAAAAGATAAAGGAACAAGAGACCTCTCTCCAGCCGAATGAAGAGTTAATGGAAATCTCCTTAGAGGAGGACCGGCCAGAGTATGTTACGAGGATAGGTACCCTGCTATCTGACGCGTTAAAAGATGAGATGATTAGCTTGTTGAGGAAATTTCGAGATGTGTTTGCGTTTGGGGAGAAGAAGTTGACTGGGGTATCACCAGAGGTCGCGTAACATCATTTGAATGCGGACCCAGAGGCTAGACCTATAAAACAAAAAAGGAGGCATTTCGGGCCCGAGCTCGATAAGATTATTGAGGAGGAGGTGAAGAAGCTGTTAAAAGCTGGACATATCAGGGAGATTCAGTTCCCTGAGTACTTGTCCAATGTTGTGATTGTGCCAAAGCTGGAGCAGAAGTGGAGGATGTGCATAGATTTCTGAGATTTGAACAAGGCCTGTCCTAAAGATCATTATCCTTTGCCAAGGATTGATCAATTGGTGGACTCTACCTCTGGATGTGAGCTGTTGAGCATGATGGATGCTTCGCAGGGATACCATCAGATACCTCTTGCCAAAGAAGATCAGCCTAAAGTGAGCTTCGTCACTTCCACCGGTACATATTGTTTTGTATCCATGCCTTTTGGATTGAAGAATGCGGGGGCGACCTACCAAAGGCTAGTGGATCGTATGTTTAAAGACCTGTTGGGGTCTAC